>BTPG01000006.1:66423555-66513555 GCA_036245525.1 Semisulcospira habei
CTGACCGAGGATATGTTGTTCCCTGGGAGGTAGCTGTCATTTTTTTTTTTTTCGCAACCGATTTTGACGATGTCGAGATGTGTCAGTATCGTGCGTAAGATTTGAATTATACAGTTATTTCTTCATATATAGGCTCAAAGAAGATAACTATAAGGAATACTCTACTCTGCTTGTAGTTTGTACACTTTGAATTTTTTTAGTGAAGTATGAAGTCTTGTTATTCCGAAGCATGATTTATTTACTTTTTATCCAGGATTGTACACGCTTTGTAGTCACATTTTTGGAGGTTTGAAAGCCTGTTGTTACCAAGCGCTATTTTACGTGCAGAATCTCAACCCTCCTGTTAACATCTGAATTGTTTCTTCAGCAAGAACACTTTGTATACTGAGGAGCAAAAGAAATGCGATATTTTTTTAATCATCGGAAACACTAACGTTGTTTCCGGTGATTCCAAAAATGTCGCATTTTTTTGCTCCTCAGTATATTCTTTTTCTATCATCATTTCACGTTTACAGTTGAGAAGTATACACGACCATCCGCCTCCCTCCCGCCCCCCCCCCCCCCAACCCCCGCAGCTTCTATTTAGGAGACGAATTAGAATTAAATTACACACGTGTACAAATGTAAATGAATTGTTCCACATCTTTCATAGCATTTTCTTATTCGGAGTCAACTCTTCCACTATGAAGGACCGCACTAATGTCTCAGAAACCACGCCACGCGCACACTAAACATTCTGTTACCTGTAGTTCAGTCTATGAGCGTCGTCACACGAGCGAGTTAGACCGGGTTAATGGGCATTTATCTCGGTTTAACCTTTTTGGCCCCAAGGTCCCATTTCTCAAATTTTTGAGGTGTTGCCTAACGACTAAGTACCAGTTGCAGGAGATGGCTTGACCATGATAATTCAAGGGTAGTGCCAGATTAGCTTGGCGCCTGAAGGCGCCAAGCTAATCTGGCACTACCCTTGAATTATTATGGTCAAGCCATCTCCTGCTGTAGGGATCCGGATCTAAAAGTGTTAAACTGATCACACGGGGGTTAAAAGTGACGCGGGCCAGAATAGAGCGTGTTTGCTAACCCGAACTAAGTACCGGGTCACCCGCATTTTCCGGTGGCTAACACACTCGGGACAGGTTGCAAGACTATACCATATTCATTATCCATAATACTGAAACTGACAGCGAGGCTCGGACTAAATAAACAGTGCGTCGGGCAGGTAGGAGGTACTCGTGGCATAATGAAGTAATAATGCATGAGTTGTCTGTTTGTCAATAAATCGGTGGATATATAGATAGTATGGTATTTATCACCAAAAAAAAATATTGGAATGACAAACGCCGTCCCTGCGAGGACATCTCCCTCAGCCCATGTACGGACAATTTCTTTTTCATGGGCACATAATCGTGTGTGTAAATTTCTTGCTGTTAATTGCCTTGTGGAGTGTGGGAGGGGAGTGGAGGGGGGGGGGGTGAAGAACCTTATGACTGCCGTAAAATCAAACGACGATGTGTGTATGCGTGCGTTTGTGCGCGTGTATGTGTGTGTGTGTATCAGTGTTTGAGTTGGTGTCGGGGTAGCGGGGGTGAGGGGGGAGGGGAGGGAGAGAGGATGGGAGAAGACAGTAGGAAGCTTGTGCCCCTGACCCCGGATCCGACCCTCTTTCCTCCCTCTTTCTCTGCACGCATCCAGTTGCCGTACACTCCACTTTCTCCTACTTCAATATATTTCACGTTCCGCCCGAACGATGTAAAAATCACGAGCTGAACAACGCCAAAACAGTCCTACAGTTACAATGCAAAATGCGTGGAAATCGTTTTGCCTGTCAACAAGTATGTGGTCTTGTGTCATCTCTCTGACTACTGTATCGGGACAAGTCGCTAACGTGGCCACCACCTTGGTGGGTTAGCTGGCCCGCAACAATTTCACTCTGGTTATGTTTGCAGGTCGTGTGATCAACATAACTCGATATTTAGTTCGAGATAACTCAGTCGTGTGATAACCCAAAACCTGGTCCGGTTTAAGTTTGCTCTGTTTGTCGTGTATTTTGGTCCGGAGTTTTTAGGTCGTGTGATCATCGAGTTAAATTTGGCCACAAGGCCTATCCCGGGTTTACCTCGTGACGGCCCTCAATGACTGTGAACCGATGACCACAAGAACTGCAGGCAAACGAGAATGACTGCATGACTGACTGCAAGAATGACTGCATGACTGAATGCACATAGTCACTCGTACAGTTAGCTGCAGTACTCGTTCCAAGACAAACCCAATCGGGAAGCGCGCCAGACGTACACTTATGCGGGAGAACTCACCAGATACACCCACTTAGGAAGTGTACTTGTGGCGCACTCCCTGATTACGTGTCTCATTTGAATAGAAGTGTACTTATGGCACATCCCCCGAGTGGGTCTATCTAGTGAGTACTCACGCAAACTGTACGATCAGAAAACATGTAAATCTCTTGCATTTGTCAGTTGTTTAGCGTGTTCCGGTAGACAAGGTTAAAAGACGCTCAAACACCCACTTTCATCAAATAGTCCTCCTAAAACCATCACGTCACCATCACGTCATATCACGTCACTATCAGTACTCTTCTAAGAAAATGATCTAAGCTTCTTGAGCGTGTCTGTCGTTCGCTGTGTCCCTGTGTCTTTGTGTGAAGGGGTTTAAAAAGGTGCAACTCCGGTACACTATTCTTCTATGCCCGTAGTTCTCCGAGACGCTATTTCACAGTCAATATAATCCGATACAATTGCGGCATCGTCCTTCTAGTTTGTTTTGCGCGAGCAGCAAGTTGCATGATTGAGCTTAGTCCTGCGCCAGCCAACAAGCAAGGTACTCCGCTAAACTCACTCATGCATCTGGCCCCAGCAGCATAAGACGTTAACTCTTTCGTGACGTGCTGCAGTCCGGATGCGCGGCAATGCGGAGGCGTTAAGAAAAGTAAGGTAATGCGTCTCCCTGGCGACATAGCCACCTTTCCATAATCCAGAGAAAATTGTGTACTTGTTTGTATGTCTGCTTTGAAGAAAAAAAAATAACGATATATTAATGAACTGTATTGTAACTGTCTTCTCAAAGCGTGTTTCTTTCTTCATGTGGTTTTTCTCTATCTTTCTCAAGGCGTCGTAGGCTTGGAAGCTGGACCCTGGGGGACTTGGGTGTGGTTGACTACTTTTTAGTTCCCAGGGTCACCCTCGTTAGACTCACAGGGTGGGTTTCCCCCTCTATTCTAAGGCATGTGTTTCTGTCTACCCTTGGTCCATTCGCCTGTATTTTCCTTTTTTAAACTCTCCCTACTGTCTGCGCTGTCTGTAGCTCTTGATATTGGATGTGTGTTGCTAAATGGTCTTAGGTTTATTTAGCGTATTAGACCGGCTGGCGACATACATTCAATATTCTGTTTAGTTTTTTTGTTTTGTTTTGTTTTTCACAAGCAGTGCAGGCACGTCCTGAGAAAGTCTTGTTGCTGTCGGGACGTTAAGCAATGTAGGCCCTACAACTTGGAAGCTGGAGCTGTTTGAAAGCTTGTTGCTGCTGTTACTAAGCCGCGAGTTTATCTGCAAAAACTTTTATCATGCTATATAATATTAACCCTTTTCATCCTGATACACTCCCTGCTTGAAATAAATCTGACTATGATAGTTCAAGGATGGTGCCAGAATAGCTTGGCGCCTCAGGCGCCAAGCTATTCTGGCACCACCCTTGAACTAAAATGTGTGATATTATCTCCTAATCTGTAATATAGCCATTTATAGAACAATAAGCAATTTTAAAAATAAAATCAGCATCAGGATGTAGTGGGTTAACGTCTGTCCTAACGGCGTGTTTATGTTTTGTATTTCACTGTGAAAGGTCGTTCAAGTCCGATAAACACCCTTTTTGCTGCCACCATCATTTCACAATCAATAATCTGATAAGAAAAGATTCGATTAAACAAAACAAGACCGGGGCTTGGCACCTATGACGTCACGATGGCGTCAGTATTGGCTGATTTTGTCCACAAAGATTTCCCAGTGTGACGTTTTTGGGCTGGGCTGAGGGCGTTGAGAGGTGGATGGAGGGGGAGATGTTTGTTAACGCTTTCGAGGCCGGGGCACAGCAAACACCATGCGACTGCAAGAAACATAGATCCTCATAAGCCCTAGCTTCACGCGGGGGCTCATGAGGATCTCTGCCTCTTTGCTGAATCCGGTCATATTGCGTCCCTCACTCAGACTGGTTACCTGACGTTCATTATGCCGAGGTTTATGAAATATGATTTATATGTACTGGCGGCGACGGTGTTAATAATTAATCCTCGCGTCATCATAGTCTGAACAAGCAGTTTTCAGCTGAAAATAGGTTGCTTTACAGATGGAAGTGATATGGTCATGCATAGACAAAGTAGAGTCCAAAAGAACACCAATGTCACGAACACAGCGTTTGAAAAGTATGCTGGCTTCACCAACAGTCAAGCTGCTGCAGGTGACCTGGAAAGAGTATGATATGACGCGACACACATTGTGTCAATTTTGTCATCATTCAGCATGAGCTTGTTCATTAACATCCATTCTTAACAGATGATATACAGAGTTCGACTTTCTTAATTACAATTGGAACATCACATGGCTTGGAGTCCCTGAGCAGCTGTGTGTCGTCGGCATATTTGTGAAAATCACAACAATGCCGATTCACGACAGATGACAGGGGTTGAGTATACATTGAAAACACGGTCCAATACAGAACTCTGGGGCACGCCGCAACGCAGGGGGAGTGATTTGGACTTTGCACTTCCAACAGTCACACACTGAGAGCGGCCTATCAAATAGGAGGCAAACCATCGTAATGCAGTGTCAGTTATGCCAAAAGTAGACTGCAGACGTCTCAGAAGAATGTCATGATCGATGGTGTCAAACGCAGCCGACAGATTCAGTAGACAACAGAGACTTTTCTTTGGTCAGCGGATGTCAGTAAATTGCTGACAACATGAAGCAGGGTGGTTGCTGTGGAATGATTTTTCCTGTATCCTGATTGATACATGTCAAGCAAGCCATTGTCTTTCAAGTGCGTTTGAAGCTGCTAGATTGTTGTCGTGTGTTTGTGCTTTGCCATATGTTGTATGAATTTCCCCATGAGGGATTAATAAAGTATTTTTGTATTGTATTGTATTGTATTTTGTTGTGTGTTGTGTTGTGTTGTATTGTATTATATTGTATTTTATTTTATTGTATTGTGTTGTGTTGTGTTGTGTTGTGTTGTGTTGTATTATATTGTATTGTATTGAATTGTACTGTATTGTATTGTTGTTGTTTGGGAGCGCGGTATTTTACATATATGTTACAAATATCTTTCAAATTCAACGCTTTTTTGTCCATTCATTAGTAAAATTTCATCTTTTGTTTATACGATTGTGATATAGCAATACCATCTGTGAGCTCTTGAGGTTTGAACCAGTTCAGTGCCGCATCACCCTACTGCAATGCAAGAGGCATAGATCCTCATGAGCCCCCGCTTGCGGGGGCTCATGAGGATCTATGCCTCTTGCTTACACACTTTAAATCCATGTTGCAAGACGACTATGATTTTTTTTAGGATGAACTATTGCGCATTGCAGAAACCCAGTCTGCATCGACGAGTTGAACCTAGTCCCTTGTTTCCAGTGATGTTGTCCCCGTCCTCAAACTGTTTGGTCTGAGCGAAGAGGAAGTGGATGGATGGACACCAGAGAGAAGTCCTCGTATCATCGGGCGTAGTTTCTCGCACATACAGACATCACATGTTGTGCGTGAGACAGCGACCACTTGATGCGGGGACATTGCATCACCCTCAACCAGCCAGCGGCTTCTGGGTATCACCACCGAAGACTTAATTGCGACGAAGGGTTACAATCGCCTGGACTTCCGTGGAGATTAAAACCCGCTTCACTGCCAAGAAAAAATGGAACCCGCTTGCAAGAGACACAGATCCTCATGAGCCACCGCTCCACGCGGGGGCTGATGAGGATCTATGACTCTTGCCGACGCTGCTTTGTACCCATGTTTGCTTTGGTTGGCCGAACCGCTGTGAAATGGCCTTAGTCGCCTGCTCGGCGTTGAACCAAACTAACTAACTAAGCTGGATGGCCGAAGATCTGTAACGATGATTTGTTTATGTTCACAAAACTGCCTGTGTCCATTACCAGTGAAGGGATTAAAGAGAAAATTGTGTGTGTGTGTGTGTGTGTGTGTGTGTGTGTGTGTGTGTGTGTGTGTGTGTGTGTGTGTGTGTGTGTGTGTGTGCGCGCGCGCGCGCGCGCATAGGGTGGAGGTCTGAGACGCGAGAGAGTAACAGCGAGCGAGGGGAGGGTTGAGAAAGAGGGACGGACTATGGTGGGCATCATGATCCTAATTCCACCCACACAAAAAAAATCTTCACTATGTTTGTCTAGAATATTGATGAGTTCATTTGATAATGCGGGTAGTCGTTCAGGGGTACGCAAATAAAAGAACGGCTTGAATCCGTCAATATAAGACGATCCGATAATGCTGAAATTTGCATCCATAATGCACGAAGTTGACCAAATTAGACAATAGACTAAAAGGGCTATTTTAAACACTTAGACACCCGTACCTAAATGACTTCCATTAGATCGAATGAAAGTCATTTAGTTCTGGGAGTTTCAGAGTTAATATACTTGTAAATATTGTAGTTTACATCATAATATATTTCTAGCATGAACAAAATATATAGCAAAGGTTTGTATAAGCCTTGGGTACTAAGAATAGTGTGCCAGTCTTGTTTAAATGTGGTTGATTCTTGATGTTTCGTTGTTCGGGTGTGTTTTCATTACCGTGAGAAGGACTTTGTCGCCTGCTCGGCGTTAAACCCTATTAACTAATTAATCGTTTTATTGTTGTTATTGTTGCTGTTATTATTATTATGGTGTTAACATTTTGACTGTATTTGTCAGTAGCGCAGGAAGATATTTTTCATTGCAGATGAAGGGGGAAGGAACGTGTTTGATTTGTTACTTCTCTCCAGCCTCCCAAAACGTTCATTAACTCATTCGAGACGTGCTGCCTCCGGATACGCGGCTTAAAGCTAAAAGCCGCGTATCCGGAGGCAGCACGTCTCGAATGCGTTAACGGGAGGTAAGGAGGAGGGGGTAGGCGAAAAAAAAACATGCGACAGGACAGTTCAACGTCCGAAAATCAAATAGTGGGGGAAAGAATGTGTGTGCGAGATGGGGAGGGGGAAGGGGATACTCATCCGACTTCAGTATAATGAAAAAATTCAAACTCCATATTTTCCCTAAAAAATGTGTGGCAAAACGAAAACATTATATGAAAATCCAAATCTATATCATTGTTTCTTTCTCCTAACATATTGTGGGCAGATGCGAGGGGATACTCTACCACCGCCCCCCACCCCGCACCCCCATCCACCCTTTCCATATTCCTTTGAGCGACCAAGACACACACCTACTTCGACTCCACCTGGTCCTTAGCCACTGCTGCTTGAACCAGCGGAGCCGATTATATTATTTGTCTCACCCTAGCCATGGAAATAACTAAATGCTGTAAAAACACTCAACAACCGACTAGATCTTATCATTCGTGTTCTATGGTACGCACCAACTAGCCAACCAGTGTGAAAATGTCCTCGGGCCGACGTCGGCCGCAGTGGGCCCGCGCACGGCTGTGCGCGGGCCCACAGCGCCCAGAGGACCTTCTGCTTCCTGGGCCGGATGGCCCACAATGAAGACAAAACATGACGAACGTGACACTGCCCATCCTCACGCATGGTCTGCGGTCTCCAGTGGGACTATAAATTCCCAACAAAGAAAGAAACACGCTTAGAAAAGACAAATACAACACATTTTTGTTGTACTTGTCCTTTTTTGGTCAGCGTGTTTCTCTCTTTGTTGGGAGTTTCTTGGCGTTGTACGCGGCTTGGCAGTTCCTATTTGTTTTCTTGCACAATAAGACAAATTGTGGGTGTGGACAGTAGGACAAGTGAACCGCTCTGTTGGTATATTCAGCTTCGTAATTTAACACATTCGAGACGTACTACATTCGGATACGCGGCTTTATCTCGCGTATCCAGATGCGGCATTTCTAGAATGAGTTAATGAGGATCCCTTTGCAACGAACAACTACTAACAACGAACGAGAGCGAAACCAAGGCGGATAACCAGCATGTTCCAGAAGCAAAGACAACACTCCAAACATCTCCAAGAGGCATAGATGCTCATGAGCCCGGAGGGCTCATGAGGATTTATGCCTCTTGGAGATGTTAGGTGCGTTGACTGTCCGTCGAGATTTTTGCTCTCGTTCGTTATTTGAGTCCTCCGTCGCAAACGAAACCTCACTAATAATAGTAATATATTTGTAAAGCGCTTAGAGCTTATTTTAGGATAAACGCTATATAAGTAGCCATTATTATTATTATTATTATATTTTATTAATGTTCAAAAATACGGCCACTGCACGAACAACACATTTTGAGACAGTCTACTGAATGCATTTCATTACTTACAGTTTTAATAAATATTGTCGCAATTTTTCCACAAAACAGTCATATCGAGACGCCTTCCTTCTGACATCACAACCAATCACAATTCTGGTTTCCTCTGTATAGACCGGCGGGCAAGATAAGCGAGGGTTGCATTGATCCGTGGTCTATAAATAGCTGCCCTCTCTTCTAGGACCCTTCGTTCAACAAGACAGCATGCATCGTCGTGGTATGTCGAACTCATATCTACCTCTCCCGTTGAAAAACTCTAAATGTATTGGCTGGTGCGTCAGTGCGCTGGTCTGTGATTTTGGACCATATGGCCGTAGGTCGTATGGTCCGAAATTACAGACCATCACACGGACAGTACGACAAAAGCAAGTGGGAAGATAGAAGTAGAGCCGGCGGCCATGAGTTCTCACAGGCTGCAGTGGGCCATTGGGATCTATGACTTGCGGATTGGTGGGGCTTGTGCGTTAGACATGCAGAACAAACTAGTGATTATTTCGCCCAGGGAACAGCAATGTCGCTAGCAACAGAATTCAGATCCTAGTACTACGTATACGCGGGTGACTATACACGTGTGCACTTTCGTACCAGGGCTGTATACTTTTCTTGGACAATAGTAATAATAATAATGTATATTTTTAAGGCGCCTATAATTTCGACAGAAAAGCTCTGGGCGTCGTACAAATGACATACTAACATACATACACCTTGGTTTGTGTACAACACATATATAGTCCCTAGCATACAAACTCACGCAACAAGATATACAAGAAAAATAAGAATAACAAAAGAACACACCAACAAAAAATGCTCACACACAAAAAGACACACGTGTAGCATAAAACCAACAACGGCCTCACCAGACAGTCCTCGCCGACAACGAAATGTTGACAAAAAGAAGAATTATAACGGTGAATGCACGTTTAAAGGAATAAATGCGTCTTTAAAGACTGCCGGAAACTATTGGCTGACTCAACGTATCTGAGGGACTGTGCGAGTTTATTCCAAAGAAATACGGTGTAGCGGCTGCTAGAAAACAAGGCGACTTATGTTACGGTGGGGATTTGATGACGGAGAGATTAACGTTCATGAAACGTACTTTGTGTGTGCTGGTCTGTGAGTTTGGACCTTACGGCCTAGATCCGTTAGGTCCAACATCACAGACCACCACAGCAATATATTTACGTCAGACATTCATTGACTCCGATGCTTCGCAGATGGAGATGGATCGACCATGATAATTCAAGGGTAGCGCCAGATTAACTTGGCGCCTGACGGCGCCAAGCTAATCTAGCACTACCCTTGAATTATCATGGTCGATCTATCTTCAGCAAGTTGTACAATAGTCGTTAGGTGACACACCCACATTTGGCAAATGCGCAGTTAAAGTTACTCTCAAAATTGACTTGTTCATGTATCAGTGGCAAAGCTTTGGACAGCCGTGAGATGCCCTAGTACCTCGCGGTCCGTGGCGCGGTGGTAAAGGCGCCCGACACCAATGCTAAAGGAGCGAGGTTCGATACCCGGTTCCGGCGTCGGACATTTTTTCTCCTCTAGTAAGTGTCACGGTTAATTCGGGCGGACCGTCGGGGGTTCTTTCTCCGGCTCTTCCTCCCTCTCCAAAAAACAGATTGTCGAGTCACAATAACTGTTTTCTACTCAACATGCTTTATCAGAGCCCAAGGCAAGGGGTGGGAGAGGTGGATTATCAAGGAATTTGACATCCTTAAGGATATAGTGGAGCAGCTTCGCACCAAACAAAATCCCACGTCGCTCTCTCTTTCCTCCACCTCACATCTGCGCGCCTTACCTCCCATCTCATTCGCCATGTGTGACGAGTCACCGCCCACGGAGGTCTCTAAAAGACTGACCCACCCGTTAATCCCCCTCAATACAATGGAGGCCCCACCAGCTGCGTCCAGCTCTTCCCCTACTGAAGCCCCTTCTCCCGCGGCAAAAAAACACCACCGGTGCCGCGACTGACCGGCAGGACCCGCCTGTCACTACCCATGGAGCAGGAACCCCATCCCATGACCAGCCGGCCGTCACTCCAGTGGTCTGTGAACACAGTGACGTCATGGCCACGGACACTCAGCGGTCATCGCCTCTCCCATCCCCCGCAGGTCAGCTTGCCCTTCCACCCCCCCCCCCCCTCCCATCCACAGACATCATGCCCTGTCATGATTCCGACGCCGACTCCGACGCCCCACGTGCGACCACCCCATGAAGTGACATGCTCCACACCACCTGAGACCATCATTCATCCTTTTCTTGAGCAACGGCAGCCAATCCCACCTGTTGATCCCGCCCCTAAAGCCCCTCCCCCCTTGAATAGCTGCTCGAAAGGTGATAGTGACCCCGACCGTGTCCTCAGGGATACATCACACAAACAGGGCCAGACCACGCCCAACTGCCTCTCATCCACTGTCAGCAGTCACCTTCACCCACCCTCGGAGAAAACAAACGTTAGTGTCCAGTCTGCCTTTCTCCACGTCCCAACTGCATCATCATCCCTCCACCTCCCGCTTGCGCGGTTAGCTGTCTCTCCAGCCTTACAAAAAAAATGTGTCTGATGCAACACCAACTTGCAATAAATATGACCGTCATGAAAAAACTGTCATCTGAGCTAGACACAGTAAGGGCTGAGCTAGCAAATGTCAAAAAACAGAATGCGATTCTACACCGAGAGCAGTGCTCCCTTGACAGTCAGAGACAATGCGGCCAAAATGAAAAATGGCCTCAGTTTTGTGGAGAAGAACGTCAAAGAGGTCGAGCAGTCAACAAGTTCTGACCTTCAGAAGCTTGCAAAAGAACAAGGAGCCCTGGCAAGCAAGTGTCAAAACTTGTGGTCACCAAAGACAATCTGAGTGCTACGTTAGGAAGTCTGAAAAAACAAACAGAAGGCCTTAGTCATCCGTCGCTCGCCCAGAACCCAAACCTGTCCGCGCCCCCAAACCCACCCACCACCTTGAACCCCAAGACCAAAACCAGCGCCAACACCCCCAGCCCCTGTCAGGCGGACTGTCTTACACACACGGCAAAGAGAGACAGTTCAGCCTCATCTGGTCAGGTCATCACTGTGTATACGGAGAACCGTTTTTACTCCCCTGGACCCACCGCCAGGAGAAACCTCGTCCCAGGACCCCGACATAGGACGTGACAAAGTCGGGTCACACTCTCAGTCATCAACCGTACACAGTGACACTGACTTTGCGGTGTTTGCGCGCGTATTAATCTCAACCCTACAGTGGAGATGTCAATTAATGCTCGCTAGAGGGACTGTTGTGATTGGATGAATTGTCGATTTTTGCGTCTTCTGTCTATTATATGTGCTTATATATATTCTCTTGAATTTTGAATTTTGAATCTTGAATCTTGAATCTTAGCTCGAGCGTGTGACTCATCAGGGATAAGTGTTATCCTATCTACAGGGCGATTTGTCTATATTGTCGTACAATATACACAGGCCGCAAAGTAACCCGGATTAGATCAGTGCATAATACACAGGAACTATTTCCGCGTACGTGCTCAATCGGCTGTATACTGATAATCGTATCAAAGAACTCGAAGGACTGTGGTAACCGCGAACCTGTCTATTAATCGAAACCGATTGACGACTGAACGCTTTGTATTATGTCACCTGTGTCTCTTCGTTAAACTTAGTGACACTTTGGCATCATAGTCTAAGAGCGGTGAATCTTTTGAAAACCGATACAGTGCGAGTGCTTTTGTTATTGAACGCATGTGCTTTTTTCTTTTTTTATATACGCAATACGTGTGTGCTTTTATTATACGCCAAGCTTGGAATACACGGGTTTTCTATTTTGCAACATACGCTTTTATTTCTTTAGCTTTTTTCATTTGTTTTATTGTGCATACTTTTTATCACATTGTATTATTATTTTGTTGTTCCTCCATTTAAAGGTTATCTTTCACTATACCAAAAAGTAGCAAAAATATCGATGTATTAAATATTGACCATCTTAATGTATATAACCTTTGTCACAAAATACCATATATAAATAATGTTCTCCTAAATCAGTCTTCACCATTTCACATGTTTGGATTTACGGAATCTCGCCTAACGGCAAATATTAGTGACCGTGCCATATCCGTACAAAACTATTCCATTCTTAGACGAGATGCGTCAGTCCCCGGTCATACTGGTCTAGCAGTGTACATACACAATTTTATTAAAGTGTTTGTAACGAGGCGATGTGATTTTGAACTCCCTAATATTGAGGGCATGTGGTTAGAAATAAAGTCGACCAAATCATCCCCTATTTTGATAGGTTTTGTGTACAGAAACCCAGCCGCCACAGCTTTGTTAGCTATTGGGGTTTAACGCCGAGCAGGCGACTAAGGCCATCTCACGGCGGCCACAGCTTCGTGGCAGAACGACTTTGTAGTAATGATGGATACAGTTTTACGGAGAAAAGCTGATATACATAGTTTGAGTGACTTTAACGTTGATTTACAAAAGCAAGGCCA
Source organism: Semisulcospira habei (assembly GCA_036245525.1). Classification (NCBI taxonomy): domain Eukaryota; kingdom Metazoa; phylum Mollusca; class Gastropoda; family Semisulcospiridae; genus Semisulcospira; species Semisulcospira habei. The sequence goes on from BTPG01000006.1 coordinate 66,436,531, forward strand.
TTCTTCATGGAGAGCCATGTTAAATTTTCTAGGTTTGAAACAGCTTGTCCAGTCACCAACACGAGTGACTTCGTCATCTTTTACACTGATAGACCATATAATTATACACCACAAATGTCAATGTTGTACAAAATGTTCATGTACCTAATATTTCCATTAGTGATCACTTTCCAGTTTGCTTTTCATTGCCTGCTCGATTACCGAAACAACCAGCTAAAGGACACACTAATATCATTTATAGATTCTTTTTTTTAAAATCGATCAAGCTGCGTTTTTACATGACCTGTCTCAAGTGTCATTCGGTGACGTTTATAATCTTAATGACCTTAATGAGGCCCTGACCCGCTGGTACGAGCTGTTTCTCGCTGTTCTCGATAGGCACGCCCCTAAGGGTACCAAACGTGTCAAACACCCTATTATGCCAAAATGGCTCTCAGATGAAATTAAACAAGCGACGGCAGTTAGAGACATGTTAAAAGAAGCTAAAAAAAATTTAATGAGTACAAAAGGCCGAGAAACCATGTCAAATCTTTACTTAGAAAAGCCCAAAGACAAAATGCTGAACGTATCATTGCCGGCGGAAAGAACGTACGCTCAGTCTGGCAAGTGATAAGCAATTTTACCAAAAGTCACAGTAAACGGTCGCCTAATATTCCACCCAATCTCAATGCGGATGCGTGTAACGCTTATTTCCTAACTGTTGCTAAAACTCTGGCACAGATCAATACCAATGACCCTGACAACTACACATGCTCGGATCAACTGCGTCACTATAGTCAGCAGAGAGCGGGTCACACATCGTTTGTGCCTCTTATGAGTATTCTGGATGTTGGTAAATCTATTTCTAGTTTAAAAAAACAAATCATCTTGCGGTCCAGACGGCATCAGTACTCAGTTTTTAAAATTACCTCTGCCATTCATCGTTGAGTCACTGACGTTCATCTACAATCTAGCCATTAAGGTAATTCCTCTTCCCAAAAGCAAAGACTTAATCAATTTAAATGAGTACAGACCAAAATATCCATGTTATCATCAATTTCGAAACCACTTGAAAGACATATACATACTCATCTCCTAAATTTCCTTGAACAAACTCATCTGATTAGTGTTGCACAATCCGGGTTTCGACCTTTACATTCCTACCAGACTACTCTAAATCACTTTATTGATAAATGGTTTTCTGCCATTAATGACAATAAAGTATCAGGCGCAATCTTTCTAGAACTTAAAAAGGCATTCGATCTTGTCAATCATTCCATCCTCCTGAAAAAAAACTACCACTTTATCACATTAACTCAAATACTGTTCCCCTCTTGTCTTCATATCTCAAAAACAGAACACAGAAAGTACTCCAAAAGGGCAAATTTGCATCAGACGGCGTAGTGCTAGTGACTTGTGGTGTTCCACAGGGATCTATTCTAGGGCTTTATTGTTTCTATTGTTTATTAATGATCTGCCGCTGTGCATATCTCACCCAGAGGCTAACTGGGATCTGTTTGCTGTCGACACAACCGTGCACACATCTAACAAAGAGCTAGCAAACATCAATGAGGTACTCCAGCAGAGCCTGGACGAAGTAGGTTATTGGTGTTTAACGCCGAGCAGCCTGGACGAAGTAGCTGACTGGTGCATTAATAATCACATGATAATTAGCATTCCGAAAGCAAAGCTTGGCTTGACTTCGCGAACGAAGATTTTATAGGAGTTGCCCACGACGTCTGCAGGCTTGTTCGTGGCTGCGGAGGCCAATCCGAGACAGGCAGGTTCGACCGCAGTGGCTGCAGGGGAAGGTATGGTCAGGGTTCTGAGCTGCGGCATCTCTGTTTTTGTTTTGCATCGAGGCTTTGCTGCTGCGGACACAGCTCCGCTGGGCGGGGCATGTCTCCAGGATGGAGGATCATCGCCTATCAAAGATCACCCTGTTCGGCGAGCTTGCTACTGGACACCGTGACAGAGGGGCACCAAAAAAGAGATACAAAGACTGTCTCAAGAAGTCACTTAGTGCCTGCCAAATCGACCACCACCAGTGGTCTTCGCTTGCTGCGGACCGTGACACCTGGCGCTCCACCATTTACAAGGCAGCTGTCTCCTTTGAGGACTCTCACAGAGCTAGCCTTAAGGACAAGCGGCTCAGGAGAAAAAACAGAGATGCCGAAGGCAAAGAGCATGTTAGTTACAACACGCCAGAAACACCAGCGCGGCCTACCAACTTTAACACTTACCTTAGATGGCCAACCTATAGAACAAGTAACTAAGCACATTAGACAACCAGTTAAACTGGAAACCTCATGTTGATAACGTATGCAAAACTTTGTCCAAAAACTTGTTCCTTTTGTCTAAGCTCAGCCGTATAGTTAATCCTGAAGTTTGCAAAGCTTTCTTCCACGCGCATATCAAAACGCACTGTAATTACAGTTCCACTGTCTGGGACGGTTGCAGTGAAGTTCATATGAAAAAGGTAAATTCTCTGTTTCGTCGAGCTGTTAAACTCATACTTCCTGGACCCGCCCCCACAGACAAAACAAATCAAATCTCTGAAATTGCTGGCATTAAACAAACAATTCGAATTTAGTCGGTGTGTATTAATGTACAAGATTATACACGAGAGAGCTCCAATCCATTTGCGAACTCTGTTTTCAGATAATTATAGACACAACAAAGGAAACAGGTCGCTCCACCTACCAAGAACAAGATTTTATATATATATATATATATATATATATATATATATATATATATATATATATATATATATATATATATATATATATATATATATATATATATATATATATATATATATATATATAACTAGCCTGGCTTTTTCAGGTGCAAAAGCATGGAATAATTTACCCCAGCATCTTAAGTCTAATTCTAAATTTAGTATTTTTAAGGATCGAATTATCGCATTTTACTTCTAAATTAATACCACGATTCAATTCTCCTCTATTGATGCTGTACTCTCAGAGACATGTTACAAGATGACCTTCAGCTTATGTTGCTGTTATTATGTTTGTTTGTTTTTGTTGTTGTTTTTTTTTTTTTTTCGCCTTTTATGCTTTTCGTACACTTGCATGTTCTTGACACTATGTTTGTTTGTTTGTTTTTGAATATTTTATTGTGTTGCTCGATGATTATTTATGTGTGTAGAGTAGCAAGACAGTTTGTAAGAGAGGCATTAGCATGCCTAAAACTTTATCCTGAATAAAAACGTTTCATCATCATCATCATCTCCAATTTTGTACCGCTTTCAGGCCACTTTAAAATGTCAAATACAAGCGATCAAAATTTCCGAAAACCTCAGTAGCTGAGCTGAACCTTCGCACCACGTGAATGTCCTGTGTTTGTCTTGTACTTTATGTGTCTTCAGAGTGAATGCATGTGTTTCACGGGAGCGTGCATGTTGTGTTCAGTTTGCGGCGCTTTGAGCCGATTTAACAGACTTGGGTAAAGCGCCTATGTAATAAAGATATTGTTACTATTATTACGTAGCTAACTGCCTAAAGCATAATTGCAGACAAAAAGGAAGGGCCTGTAGAAGACAAGATTACAAGATGACGACACGTTTTGATTGGCTGATAATTGCCTCTAATGCCGACAGCGACTGAGTCATACTCAGGCACTGCAACCCAGAAAAAAAATGCACGTATACCACATAACGTATTAGACTTAACCCATTACACCCTGAGGCTGATTTTTTTAAAATAATTTGCTCGTTGTCCTATGATGGCTACATTACAGATTAGAGATAGATCAACCATTTTAGTTCAAGGGTGGCGCCAGAATAGCTTGGCGCCTCAGGCGCCAAGCTAGTCTGGCACCACCCTTGAACTATCATAGTCAAATGAATTTCAAGCAGTAGTGTATCAGAATGAAAAGGGTTAATGACTAGTACAACTCGTACAACAAGGGCAGAAGTCGACTCACGAAGAATGTTTTATTGTATGACATTTAGGATGGGCAAAAAGCGTTTTAACTCATTCTACCCCAGACACACCACAGCAAGCTATGGATCGACCATGATAGTTCGAGGGTGATGCCAGAATAGCTTGGCGGCGCCAAGCTATTCTGGCATCACCCTTGAACTATCATGGTCGATCTGAGTCCCGCACTACAAAGCAGTCTTCAGATGACAACGGCAAAATTGAGGGATTTCGGTCTTGGGGTACAATCAGTTAACCCCATCGCTGCCAGCGGACGCGAAACGCGCGTTAGAAATCACTGCACATTGACCGACATTCTCGTGAAGAACACAATGTAACGGGGACCAACTATAGCCATAAAGAACATAGGACTAACAAGAGACAGAAATCACTGCACACTGACCGACATTCTCGTGAAGAACACAATGTAACGGGGACCAACTATAGCCATAAAGAACATAGGACTAACAAGAGACAGAAATCACTGCACACTGACCGACATTCTCGTGAAGAACACAATGTAACGGGGACCAACTATAGCCATAAAGAACATAGGACTAACAAGAGACAGAAATCACTGCACACTGACCGACATTCTCGTGAAGAACACAATGTAACGGGGACCATCTAATCTCTCTCTTGGCTTGACCTCGCGAGCGAAGATTTTATAGGAGTTGCCCACGACATCTGCAGGCTTGTTCGTGGCTGCGGAGGCCAATCCGAGACAGGCAGGTTCGACCGCAGTGGCTGCAGGGGAAGGTATGGCCAGGGTTCTGAGCTGCGGCATCTCTGTTTTTTCTCCTGAGCCGCTTGTCCTTAAGGCTAGCTCTGTGAGAGTCCTCAAAGGAGACAGCTGCCTTGTAAATGGTGGAGCGCCAGGTGTCACGGTCCGCAGCAAGCGAAGACCACTGGTGGTGGTCGATTTGGCAGGCACTAAGTGACTTCTTGAGACAGTCTTTGTATCTCTTCTTTGGTGCCCCTCTGTCACGGTGTCCAGTAGCAAGCTCGCCGAACAGGGTGATCTTTGATAGGCGATGATCCTCCATCCTGGAGACATGCCCCGCCCAGCGGAGCTGTGTCCGCAGCAGCAAAGCCTCGATGCTCACAGTTTCAGCCTGTTCAAGGACCTCGACGTTGGTGACATAGTCACTCCAGTGAATGCCCAGGATGGTACGCAGGCAGCGCTGGTGGAAGCGTTCGAGGAGTCGTAGTTGGCTGCGGTAGAGGGCCCAGGACTCGGAACCATACAGCAGGGTGGTGAGGACCACAGCTCTGTACACGCTGATCTTGGTGCCTGTTTTCAGCTGTTGATTGTGCCACACCCGCTTGAAAAGTCGCCCGAAAGCGCTGTTCGCTTTTGCCAGCCTGCTGTCAAGCTCCTTGTCCAGCTTGGCGTCCGACGTGATAATGCAGCCAAGGTAAGTAAACTGGTGCACTGACTTTAGTTCAGACTCGCCAATGGTGATGTGAGGAGGGCGATACACTGTCTTGGGTGCCGGCTGATGGAGGACCTCTGTCTTTTTCAGACTGACCTCGAGTCCAAAGAGCTGGGCAGCATCTGCGAAGCAAGACGTGATGCGCTGCAGGGCTCTCTCTGTGTGTGCAACGAGGGCAGCATCATCAGCAAAAAGCAGCTCACGAATCAGTTGGTCTAGGGTTTTCGTGTGGGCCTGCAGTCGTCTGAGGTTGAACAGGCTGCCATCGAGACGATACCTGATGTACACTGCATCGTCATCATCGAGGTCCACTGTGGCCTGCTTCAACATCATGCTAAAAAAGATGGTGAAGAGGGTCGGTGCCAGCACGCAGCCCTGCTTTACGCCGTTGAGAATAGGGAATGGTTCTGAGAGGTCATTGTTGAGTCTGACCTGGCCTTGCTGGTCCTCGTGTAGCTGGACAATCATGTTGAGGAACTTTGGGGGACAGCCAAGTCGCTCCAGGATCTGCCACATGCCTTGCCTGCTCACAGTGTCGAACGCTTTTGTTAGGTCGACAAATGTTACGTACAGCCCTTTGTTCTGCTCGCGGCACTTCTCCTGTAGCTGGGGACCAACTATAGCAATAAAGAACATAGGACTAACAAGAGAAAGAAATCACTGCACATTGACCGACATTCTCGTGAAGAACACAATGTAACGGGGACCAATAAAGAACACAGGACTAACAAGAGACAGAAATCACTGCACATTGACCGATATTATCGTGAAGAACACAATGTAACGGGGACCAACTATAGCCATAAAGAACATAGGACTAACAAGAGACAGAAATCACTGCACACTGACCGACATTCTCGTGAAGAACACAATGTAACGGGGACCAACTATAGCCATAAAGAACATAGGACTAACAAGAGACAGAAATCACTGCACACTGACCGACATTCTCGTGAAGAACACAATGTAACGGGGACCAACTATAGCAATAAAGAACATAGGACTAACAAGAGACAGAAATCACTGCACACTGACCGACATTCTCGTGAAGAACACAATGTAACGGGGACCAACTATAGCCATAAAGAACATAGGACTAACAAGAGACAGAAATCACTGCACACTGACCGACATTCTCGTGAAGAACACAATGTAACGGGGACCAACTATAGCCATAAAGAACATAGGACTAACAAGAGACAGAAATCACTGCACACTGACCGACATTCTCGTGAAGAACACAATGTAACGGGGACCAACTATAGCAATAAAGAACATAGGACTAACAAGAGACAGAAATCACTGCACATTGACCGACATTCTCGTGAAGAACACAATGTAACGGTGACCAACTATAGCAATAAAGAACATAGGACTAACAAGAGACAGAAATCACTGCACATTGACCGACATTCTCGTGAAGAACACAATGTAACGGTGACCAACTATAGCAATAAAGAACATAGGACTAACAAGAGACAGAAATCACTGCACATTGACCGACATTCTCGTGAAGAACACAATGTAACGGTGACCAACTATAGCAATAAAGAACATAGGACTAACAAGAGACAGAAATCCTCATGAGACCGCGGCATTTATGTCTCTTGCAGCTGGGTAGCGTTCGCCTTCACCGGGCAGTTACGGGGTTAAAAGGTTACTTTCTGAAACACATATACTTTTCAACCTGTCTGTAAATTTTTTTTTTTTTCAGTAGGTGTCCGTTTTCAATTTCTCCATAACCCGTCTGCGTGTCATCGTAACCTTTTACGTTTTCACGCCTGGAGCCCGGGCCAACAAATAAGAAATAGGCCAGTCGTGATAACAACAACAAGGGTAGTGTCTAATCAGCTTGGTGTCTGACAAGGCGCCAAGCTAATCAGGCACTGCCTTTGAAATATCACGATTAATCCGTCTCCTATGACTTTTCAAAGCGGTAACAGACTGTTCTAAGATAAGGGTCGTTTGGTTTTGGAAGTGAAAGGGAAAGTCGCCAGAGCTTGTGGAAACCGTACTGGCCACTCTGTCAGTGCTCTTTCGACTCCCATGTTTTTATTATTATTTTTTTTATTTTTTTTTTATTTTTACATGAGGGGAACCAGACTAAAATCAGCCCAGATTCCATCCATCAACCGATTTTCCCTGAAACAGAAACTGTTGTCGCCATGCATTTTTTATAACGCGCGTTAATAAATCATGATGACACATCAATGAAGAAGAAAAAAATCGGGCAGATTTTGAAGAAGGAAAAAAAAAGATGTCAAGCTTTTAAACAGTACATACAGGCGATGCTGACGTCTACCTATATTAACTCATTCTACCCCAACACCGAAATCCTTAAATGTTGCCGTTGTCCTCTGAAGACTGCATTGCAGTGCAGGACACAGATCGACCATGATAGTTCAAGGGTGATGCCAGAATAGCTTGGCGCCCATAGGCGCCAAGCTATTCTGGCATCACCCTTGAACTATCATGGTCGAACCTTATCTTGCTGTGGTGTGTCTGGGGTAGAATGAGTTAAAACATGTTATTGTGCTTTCCCCCTCCCTGCACTCCTAAGTTTAACCCCTTCACCGCCACTGTATACGTAAACTGCAAGGACATATTTTTTTCTTTCTGAAATCTTGGTTCATTCAACGACCAAAGGCCAACACTGTCCAATAAACATGGACACAATTTGGTCTCAGCAAGAGGCATAGATCCTCATGTGCCCCCGCCGCATTTGCGGGGGCTCATGAGGACCTATGCCTCTTGCAGCTGGATCGCGTTCGCGTTTTCTCGGAAGTGATGGGGTTAACCGCCGGGTAGCCCGGAGGGCAGTGAACAGATTAGCTTGGCGCCTGCCCCGGGTCTAAGCTGAACAGTCACTACATTTGAGCTGTCGCGGGGGCTCATGAGGATCTATGTCTCTCGCAGTTGGATCCCGTTCACTTTTTATCTCGGCAGTGAAGGGGTTAAGGGAATGGCATGACAATAAATAAATAACTGCTCAGATTTTGCTCCCCCCCCCCTCCCCCTCCCCCTCCTCCTCCCCCTCCCCCCTCCCCCCTCCTCCCCCTCCCCCCCCCCCCCCCCCCCCCCCCCCCACCAAAAAAAAAAATGTTAATGCAATCTTCTCCATGGCAGGCTTAGACTGACTAAATTCCCCGACGCAACGAGTTATCAATGTTGTCTTGCCTCTGCTAAGACTTTTCTGCCCTTCTGTTCACAATCCAGGTGAGCAGGCACACGTACCAGAGGTTCAAGGTTTCCCGCTGTCTTTTGAGCGTAAAGGAAGGAACTCTCCTGCTTACCCAATGAGAAGCGCAGCAAAAATGTCTTTTATTTTGCGACACTCAGACTTCGTAATTGAAGTTGAACCTTTTTGTCCAGCGTAATTGTAATACACACCAAGAACGTTCATATTTAATCTGATATTGCGAAACTGTTAACCCTTCATGGTCTGCAGTAGGTCGCTTCAATGCTGACAAGTTCTAGCTTGAACCCCTTAACTGCCGAGGCAAGGCTAACGCTACCCCATCTGCAAGAGACATAAATCCTCATGAGCCCCCGCGACAGCGGGGGCTCATGAGGATTTATGTCTCTTGTTAGTCCGGTGTTCTGTGTGCCCATTCTTGTTCCCATTTCATTTGTCTTCTTCACGCGGGTGTCGTACGCGAAATCCGCATCCACTGGCAGTCAAGGGCTTAACAGAACTCACAGGCGACGCTGAAACTTACAACTACTAAAGCTCAGCCGCACTTAAGAGGCGACGCTGAAACTTACAACTACTAAGGCCTAGCCGCACTTAAGAGGCGACGCTGAAACTTACAACTACTAAGGCTCAGCCGCACTTAAGAGGCGACGCTGAAACTTACAACTACTAAGGCTCAGCCGCACTTAAGAGGCGACGCTGAAACTTACAACTACTAAAGCTCAGCCGCACTTAAGAGGCGACGCTGAAACTTACAACTACTAAGGCTCAGCCGCACTTAAGAGGCGACGCTGAAACTTACAACTACTAAAGCTCAGCCGCACTTAAGAGGCGACGCTGAAACTTACAACTACTAAAGCTCAGCCGCACTTAAGAGGCGACGCTGAAACTTACAACTACTAAAGCTCAGCCGCACTGAAGAAAGGTCGCCTGTCTTTTAAGACCTAAATGATGGTATTTAACTCCTTCGAGGCGTGCCGCCTCCGGATACGCGGCATAAGCCGCGTATCCGGAGGCAGCACGGCTCGAATGAGTTAATTTATGTGACGCTTGTACCTTCAAGACTACTGTGCTGAAACAAGGGAGCTGTGCTTTTTTTTTTTTTCTCACTTTTTTTTTCAGTAGAAAATGATTTGCATGGGAGAGGGTCTGATTTTAAACGTTTGATTTTGATATGGCGTATATATCTTTCACGAATTTTGTCCAGGATACGATCACTTTTGCCGTTGTTGTTTGTTTTTTGTTTGTTTGTTTGTTTGCTTTCTTGCTTGTTTGTTTATTTGTTTGTTCGTTCATACGCTCGTTCTTTGGTTTGTTTGTTTGTTTGTTTGTTTGTTTGCTGTTGCTGCTGATATAATTATTGTTTCTCCTCTTGTATTTGTTTGGATATATACTGACGTGCGAATGTGTGTTTTTCACGTGAATTGTATGAGCATGATTAACTCATTCAGACCGACGCACGTATTTTCCAAATTTTGGAGGCGTCATCTAACGACTATGCACTTGTTTCAGGAGATGGGTCGACCATGATAATTCAAGGGTAGTGCCAGATTAGCTTGGCGCCGACAGGCGCCAAGCTAATCTGGCACTACCGTTGAATTATCATGGTCGACCCATTTCCTGCTGTAGTGCGTCAGGGTTGAATGGGTTAAACATCTGTTATATCGAACGCAGTAAACCATTTTAATCATTTTAGCGCCAGCTGACGCGGTCTTTGTTAATTCAACACCCAAAAACGTCCCAGATGTTCAAGGAACAAGGATTCAAAGTGGTGTCAGCAAGAGGCATAGAACCTCACAGCCCCCGCAAGTTGGGTTATGTTCCGATTTTCTTGACACTGAACGGGTTAAATTCATGTTCTTTTTAGAGCTGTTCTTAATTGGACGAACTTTTGATCGGCAAACCTAGATCGGAGAAGATCGGTGATCTTTTGGTTTGTTTCTTAATTGAGGTTGAACGAACCTAGGCGAACTTCAGCAAACCAGGTTTGCCATGGTTCTCTGAAGTGCTTGATTCGGCGTACTTACTGTCTGCGAAGGTGTTCAAAATGGCTGCCGCTATGCCGCTTCGCGATTTGAACGATGTTTGTTTTTGTACTTCTTGCAGTAGCGACCCCACAAACAGCGTTGCGCCTCCCACAAATCAATAAAAATAGGTCTTGTTCTTCGCACGAGTGAAATATCGCCGTCCTCCATATTTGTTTGTATCGGTGACTGTCTTCTTATTTCAAACGCAGAAGAGGGTCAAAGTTTTGACCAATCAGAGAAAAGATTCGCCTTTGTTTGCTCAACACGGTGAGCGAACCTTTTCCGACAGCGAACTATGGTTTGCCGAGGTTCGTGAACTACTTCGAACTAGGTTCGCCGTATCTTTAGATCGTTCAATTAAGAACCAACCTGGTTCGTCCGAGATCGTGAACTGTAGTTCGTCAAAGTTCGCGAACTAAAGTTCGTTTAATTAAGAACATTCTTAAGGCTTGCTGCGTTCTCCTGCCGTCTCAGATTAGTTTCATCATCACCTTTTTTGTGTGTCGATATATATACTCTGTCTTGAATATTGCAATCACTATACCCACTGATAAAAACGAATTTTAACAAACAAACACGCCATAAAAAGGACAAGTACCACACAGCTGTGCTGTGTTTGTCCTTTCTAAGCGTGCTTCTTTCTTTGTTGGGAATTTTCCTTGCCCTTTACGCTCTTGACACTTTTGTGGTCTGGATTTTACCGATTCATTGAACAGCTGGCCCTGGAGTTCACGAGTGATGATTAACACTCTGGTTCTAGACTCAGTCGTATCATGCATCTAACACTTCGTGTATTATTATCTCTGTTAAATCTGTGCTTTTGTTCACCAATTACATCCTGAGGCTGAATTTTATTTTGTTAATTTGCTTACTGTACTATGAAGGCTACGTTACAGATTAGGAGATAGATCAACCATTTCAATTCAAGAGTGGTGCCTGACTAGCACAGATTAGGAGATAGATCAACCATTTCAATTCAAGAGTGGTGCCTGACTAGCACAGATTAGGAGATAGATCAACCATTTCAATTCAAGAGTGGTGCCTGACTAGCACAGATTAGGAGATAGATTAAGCATTTTAATTCAAGGGTGGTGCCAGAATAGCTTGGCGCCTGAGGCGCCAAGCTATTTTGGCACCACCCTTGAACTATAATAGTCAAATTAATTTTAAGCAGTAGTGTATCAGGAAAAAATGATCGACTGCCAGGAAGACACTGTCTTAGTCACAGAAAAGAGGCTCGAAGTAGGTAGTGCTATCCCTCCATAGCAATAAATTCGCCGTCACCAAAAAAGAAAATTCGTGCGAGTCACGACGTTCTTCTGTCACGAATCACGAAGACCAAATATGCGTTGTTACTGTGACCAGGTGGCACCGACAACCTTCGATCCGTACGCTCAGGTTCAGCTTGTACTCGTAAAGAATTTTTTTCCCCCTAGTTCTGCACAAAATGTTTCCTCCTCTTCCGAGTAATTCAAAAATGTGTGCTGGTCTGTGAATTTTGGACCTTACGGACTAGAGCATCCACAACTCGTGGTCCTGTAGAGGAAAAAAGACACCTTTCCCAACTTCTCGGATCGGAAGATACTATAGGCCCTGGACCTCGAACTGAAATATAGTGGCAGAAATCTTAATAATCTATGAAAATAAATTTCTCCTTCGGTTATTGAAACCCCATAGTGACACTGCTATCGCTCAAATCAAAGTAAACCTGCTAGTCCCTGATCATCTCTGATGCCATAGGGACATGAAATTTTAATTAACGAACGAGGAAAAAAGACATACATAGAGCCCATATAGTACACTCTTCTGATGGCATTTGCCAACCACCCAAGAGGCCCCCACGGGTGCTTCAAGCGACACAGGTCCTGTAGAGGAAAAAAACAGACACATAGACACCATCGAGTTTATGCAGTCACGCCGTTTTGAACATAAACGGTGAAATAGAGGCCTGTCTACCTGGGCTGTCTACTATAAGAATGAGAGAACCTTTGCGGCGGCCGCAGCCATGCTTCGAAGGTTCTGGTTATTTCTGTCTCTGTCTGGAACAAGAGAAATATACACTCACCCCCAACTTCCCTACGCCACCCTTCCTCCCCTCCACCCACCTTGTGCGCGGGAAAATACACGAGGTTCTTTTGCATCACGTGCGTATGTAAGCACGCATGTTGTCTACGTCATCGTCGACGTAAAAATGCGATCTTCTGAGTCAACATGGGCCAGAAATGGGTGGAACAAATTTAGCAACAGCCTAAACCGACTGATTGTGCAGTGCATTTCTACCGCTATGGGAAGTTCGTCTGCAAGTGGCATAGATCCCCATGAGCCCCCGCTAGAAGCGGGGGCTCATGAGGATCTGTGCCTCTTGCGGAGACAGCTCTTTTTTTTAGGTGTATTTGCAACGGAGAAAGAGTTCCGGCGTTTTGTGTTCACGGTGTGCACCGGAGGGTTGCAATGGGTGCTTTGGGTCTAAAAATTGTAACTACCGTTTGGCAAGGTATGTAGTACTTACTTTGCAGAAAGCAAGTGGGGTTCTTTCGGTCATGAAGTTCTTCTGGCGAATGTGTGACAAAAGAAGCATCGTAAGCTTCTTGTTGTAAAAACAAATAAATGCAACTGGCGTTTAACCCCATGCGCCCTAGAGCAGGAGATGGTTCGAAAATGATCATTCAAGATGGTTTAACCATGATAATTAAAGATGGTTCGACCATGACTCAATGATTCAATGAAACTTTATTTATCAACGGTCGAGGCATTGACATCGTCACAGACATAGCCATTTTTAAGTCCCTTCTATTTATAGAAGGGACTTTTTAGGACGGGTCGCGGTGGGGCGAATTTATTAGCATGTCCATGATGTCAAAGGCGGGCAGGCTAAACCTCTAACAATTGAAGTAACAAGATAAAAATTACGTCATGTCTAGTTACGCTAACCTCGCCGCTGAACGTACATTTGGCGCGAAGCGCCGTATGTGCGTATGTATGTGCGTATGTATGTATGTGTGCGCGTATGTATGTAAACAAGAGAATCTCCGATATTTCTGTACACCCAAGCTTGAAACTTGGCGAAATACTTTTTTAAGTGGGTGGCTAATCGAGCATACGAGCACATTGTAATTGAATGTCTAATTGAAGACATAAACAACCATTTATAGGAAATCGGTTGACCCAGATTAGAGTCCGTAATGTTTGTCATATTTACTTGAACGTTTGCTTATAGCAAGTTTGGAGAAAGATATTGGATGAGTTCGTTGGCCAGCTTGGTATCCTTTCAACTTCTTTAGTAAAAAGTAATTATTTTCAGAAAAGAACTAAAACAGTAAAACAAAAACTTCACTTCTAAAGAAAGTCAGATAGTGCCCTGCCGGTGACGTAAAAGAAGCAACTCCGTCACCACGCAGACACTGATACTCTAAATATGACATAATTCATTCTCTCTCTCTCTCTCTCTCTCTCTCTCTCTCTCTCTCTCTCTCTCTCTCTCTCTCTCTCTCTCTCTCTCTCTCTCTCTCTCTCTCTCTCTCTCTCTCTCTCTCTCTCTCTCTCTCTCTCTCTCTCTCTCTCTCTCTCTCTCTCTCTCTCTCTCTCTCGCCGCGTATTGATTTATTCAAAACCAGTTTGTCATTTTCGGGAAGTTCATTCTGGAATTCTATTCCTGCAGAAATCAGAAACGCAAAGACGCTCACCTCATTTAGGATCAGCCTCTTCAAACACCTAGAATCTCTGACGTAATCTAATCATTACAGTACAGGGATAACTTGCGCGTGTGTTCAGGTGTGTGAATGTTTGTGTGTGTGAGAATGTGTGTGTGTGTGTGTGTGTGTGTGTGTGTGTGTGTGTGTGTGTGTGTGTGTGTGTGTGTGTGTGTGTGTGTGTGTGTGTGTGCGCGCGAGAGAGAGAGAGAGAGTGAGAGAGAGAAAGAGAGCGTCTGTTTTTTTTTTTTTGTTTTTTGTTTTTGTTTTTATATAATATACAGAGGACCATAATATCTGAGTGTCAAGAGTACATTGAATACTGCATGTACTATGTATAATGTTTTTGCCTTCATATGTGTGTACGCGATATTTTTGGGCGCGCGCTCACGTGTGTGTGTGTGTGTGTGTGTGTGTGTGTGTGTGTGTGTGTGTGTGTGTGTGTGTGTGTGTGTGTGTGTGCGTGCATGCTGTGTGTGTGTGTGTGTGTGTGTGTGTGTGTGTGTGTGTGTGTGTGTGTGTGTGTGTGTGTGTGTGTGTGTGTGCATGCTGTGTGTGTGACGTGTGTGTGACAGAGAGAGAGAGAGAGAGAGAGAGAGAGAGAGAGAGAGAGAGAGCACATATATACATATTTGCCTTTGCTGTATGAATTCTAATGTACTTAATGATTTTCTGTGTATTGCTTTACTTTGCATTTTTACTCATTTTATATTTTTGTGCGTACGCGTTATGCGCGTACGTATGTCTGGAGTGCGTGTCCGAGAGCGTGTGTGTATATGTGTGCGTGTGTGTCTAAGTGCGTGCGTGTGCAAGTTTGTGTTTGTGTGTGTGTGTGAGCGTGCCTGTGCGTGCGTGTGTGCGGGCGTGCGTGCGTGAGCGAGTGCATACATGCGTCAGTGTGTGGTATGTGTATGTTTACATGTCTATGTCATTTATGTAGTAGATGTAGCAACGGCAAGTTTGAAAACTGGTCCTGTTACCAATAACTTCTACCGTTGGAAAATAAAGGTTCATTGTTTATTGCTCATTGTTCTCTCTCTCTCTCTCTCTCTCTCTCTCTCTCTCTCTCTCTCTCTCTCTCTCTCTCTCTCTCTCTCTCTCTCTCTCTCTCTCTCTCTCTCTCTCTCTCTCTCTCTCTCTCTCTCTCTCTTTCTCTCTCTCTCGCTCTCGCTCGACTTTGGTGCGACATCTCCTTGGATAACACTGCACAGTGCCGCTGCGTGACTGTCGGACTACACGTTGAAGCCCGTACACGAGTGATTATTAAATTGACTGAATCAGTCATGATATAATGAACTGTCGTGAATGACGTCGGTTTCCGCGTCGGTTCATTCGATCGTTTTGTTCTGTATTTTTGAGCTGTGAACGAGATTTTATAACCCCTCCCACCGCCCCCTTTGTGTCTGGGCAAAATGCCTAACGCAATAAACACATCTGAGTCTGAATCTCTCTCGCTCGCTCTCTCACACATAATTATGCGCGCATATCCAAGAGGCATAGACCCTCATGTGCCTGGAGGGCGCATGAACATGTATGCCTCTTGAGGATGTTTGCAGCGCGCATGCACTCACGCACACGCACACGCACACGCAAACACACACATCGACGCGCTTTCAGAAGAGCATGCAAGTGTATATAGTGAAGCATGCAGCTAGGTAAAGTCAACCTGATTTCACACAAATTATATCAAGACTGAAATTGTACCGTGAAATTCTAGTTTTGTCACCATTTTCGCAAGTCTTGAAGCGAAAGCGAAACGCATATCACGTTAAATATAAAATTACGTAAAAACCAAAAAAAAAAAATCGTCATGACAAAATGACGTTTGACAAACCAATGAGGCGTGTGTACTGCGCGCGCCCCTTCTAGAGTTCACTGTGACGCATTGGACCATTTGCTATGCTTTTTCAGAAGGAGATATTTCAACGACATCAGAATCAAGTCAAAGACAAAAGGTAGAGACCCTTGACAGCGAAGACAGCTTTCATATAGAAGAGACTTTGTGGGTTATGGTTCATCCCATCTTGTTGAAACCTGCCGTTGCTACAAAACTACGAGACAATAATACACAAAACTAAGTATATAAATGTACATGTATATGGGAGAGAAAAAACAACATTGACAGCTTAGGGAAAGAAAGTCCCACGATGATCTCACACTCCTAAACAAACACACACACACACACACACACACCATACACACGCACGCACACACACACACACACACACACACACACACACACACACACACACACAGAGTTTATAACTAGGAGCAAACTTAATCAGATTTACAGGGCAGTATATATTTCACAACGTAATTATTACGACTACTTCGAGAAGTACTTGAAGAGACTGATTTTAAAACGGGCTAGAGAGGAAGCGGATTTCACATAATCAGGAAGCGTCTTCCAAGTCTGCGTTCCCGAGAATGACAAACTAGATTTGTATACATCAATTCTTGTTTTTGAGGACCAAGAAAAGTTGCCTAATATTACCAAGCCTATATTCCGACTTAGAGAAAAGAGTTGTGATATATTCTGGTATTTTCTTTTTCAACACTTTGAACATAAAAATAGCCTTATTGTGTCTGAAATGGTCTTGCAGCGGCAAAAATCCTATTTTCTCGAACTTTTTTTTCTGTTGTGAGTCGTGGGTCGGGAAGGATTAACTTTGCTGCCCTTCTGTGTAACGAGTTGAGTCTCTTCAAGTGGACTTCACTGCAGCCATCCCACACCGTTGACGCTTAATCAATATGAGAACGTATGTGAGCGTTATAGAATAGTTTGCGCGTGTCCGAGTCGGCGTAATATTTCAATTTGGGCAACATAAAACGATTTTTGGCTACCGTTCTGCATAAAGTGTCCATACGAGCCTTCCACTTAAGCTGTCAATTGTAATCCCTAGTAGGCGGTGTGCGTTAACTTGTTCTATTTGTCTGCCCTTTAATAAAAGGATAAGTAACAGGGTGCTAGCTGGTGTTTTTGACGAGTGGCGATTATCATAGATTTGGTTTTAATTCGATGAACAATCATAGAATTACTGTGACTTCATTCTGACACCTCGTCAAGACTATGCTGCAAGTTGGCAGAAATTACTTGTGTATCTTTGTTAGACATATGAATGGAAGTGTCATCAGCAAAAAGATCACATTGTACGTGCTTGCAAGTTAAATGAAGAGACAGGTCATTGATGAATAGACAAAATAATAAGGGACCAAGCACGGATCCTTGGGGAACTCCGTAATTTATATCTTTTAGAGAAGAGTAAGATCCATTCACTAGAACTTTCTGTTTACGATCGGTTAGGTATGATCTAAAAATGCAACTACTTCTGTACTTTTCAAGTATTTTTGAATCTTTGTCATTAGAATGGTGTGATCGATTAGGTCAAAACCCTTTTTAAAGTCTAAATAAACGACACCTGTTTTCTGCGATTTGTTCATACCCTGGAGCCATATGCGTCAACGAGGCGAATGAGTGCAGTGTGGCACGAGTGCTGCGGGCAAACTCAGGATTAAAAGGGGTGGAGGAGCTTGCGGCGGGTGTTTGTGGACATGACTTTCAAGCGGCTTTGATATAACTGATAATAATGAAATCGGCCGATAGTTGTTAAGGTCAGAACTAACTTTAGTTTTTGGGAAGTGGAATGACTTTAACGTATTTTAGTTTGTTAGGGAAAGCGTTTTGCTTGATACAAATGTTATGAATGTACGTAATAGCATATGATAATTCAAGATGGTTCGACCGTGATAATTCAAGGGTAATGCCAGATTAGCTTGGCGCCAAGCTGATCTGGCACTACCTTGAATGGTCATGGTCGATTCATGTCCTGCAACTGGTACGTAGTCGCTATGTGACATCTTCAGAGTCTGTGAAATACGGCTGTCGGGTCTAGTGGGTTAAGGTAGGTAAACAAAAATCTGTGTTGATTTAGATCATGATGAGAATAACCCAAAGATAAAAATAAGAAAGTAGCACGCTTGGAAAAGACAGTTACAGCACAATTTATTAATAACCTTTATTTACCTTTATTTATTTACCTTTATTTTCAAAATAGAAAAACAAGTATACAATTCGCTGTATCTCTTGTCAGTGAGTGGAGAACGTAAGTGACGTTTTGTAATGTTTTTTCTTGACGGTGCGATAGCTGCAAAGTGGACAGATCAGTGCAAAGGTAGTCATGAGTTCCCGCAGGCTGCTGTGGCTCATGTAGATCTATGCCTCTTATACGAATAAGATGGACTTTTCCGCTAGACGGCAAAACAAACTAGCGATGCTGGTTTAATGAGGTGTACACTGAGTGTGTAACATTAACCCCTTAACTGCCAGAGCTAGGTGAACGCCACCCATCTGCCAGAGACATAAATCCTCATGAGCCCCCGCAGTCGTGGGGGCTCATTAAGATTTATGCCTCTTGTTAGACAAGTGTTCTTTGTGCCCATTGCATGTGTTTTTCACGCGAATGGCGGTCAATGTGCAGTGGTTTCAGACGCGAAATCCGCGTCCACTGGCAGAACAAGGTGTTAATATATTCATTTAACTCCAGACCAAAAGATTGATTACTAAGCGTGTACTAAATACAAGGCAATAGCCAACACAGTGACTGAGAAACACGCAACGGAGTAACTCGGACACACCGCTTGGTCTGCGTTCTTCTGTAGCATACCCAGTAAGCAAGGGTCCTCGGGCCCACGACGGCAGCAGTGAAATGCGACATCAAAAGAAATGTGACATCATTCGAATCATCGCAAACACTGAAGTGTTTCCTATTAGTCCAATGATGTCGCATTTCTTTTGCTCGTCACTCAGTACGTTTTTAATTGTTAGTTTGGTTTCTTCTGAAGATGTGCTTACAATGTGTTTTTCGTAAAGTTTTGCTTGCAAAGTGTTTGTCATACTTGTTAGTGAAGTTATTATTCATAATATTTTGTTCATAAAGTTGTTTCCGTAAAGTTTCGTTTATAATATGATTTCGTTCATAAAGTTTCTTCGTAATACTAATACTGTACACAAAATTGGAGGCGGGCACTGAATTCAAGAAAATAAACCGGGTGGAGGGGAGGGGTGGGGCGGGGGGGGGGGGGTGTGCAACGTCGGAAAAGATTGCATGCTAGTTATCTTTTATTACAAACATATATTGGCTGTAGTTATTGCGTGAATATTGTCGTCATCCAAGCTTCATCTACATTTGTGTGCGGGTCTCTACTGCCATGTGAAGGCAAAATACAGTAAGTCTATTTATGTGAAAAGCGAGGTTTCCGTTGTAATACAGTAAAGCTCGCTTTTTTTTTTTTTTTAAACTGTCTCACTGCCTTTTACCTTCACAGAGACGTTTTTATTTTCGTGCAGGATATGACTAGTTTTGTTCTCACTGTTCTCGTTGTTTGTTTATTTGATTGGTTGGTTGTTGGTTTGTTCATTTATTTGTTTGTTTGCTTGCATGTTTGTTTGTTTGGTTTTTTCTTTGTTTGTTTGTTTGTTTGTTTGTTCTTGATGCTGCTGATGTAGTTGTATCTCCTCTTGTTGTTTGTGTGTGTGTGTGTTTGTGTGTGTGTGTGTGTGTGTGTGTGTGTGTGTGTGTGTGTGTGTGTGTGTGTGTGTGTGTGTGTGTGTGTGTGTGTGTGTGTGTGTGTGGGTTGTGGGGTGTTTTGTTGTTGTTTTTTTTGTTTTTTATTTGTTTTGTTTGTTGTTGTTTTTTATTTGTTTTTGTTTGTTTGTTTGTTTGTTTGTTTGTTTGCTTGTTTGCTTGTTTGTTTGTTTGTTCGTTCTTGATGCTGCTGCTGATGCAGTTGTATCTCCTCTTGTTTTGATTTTTTTGTGTGGGTTGTGTTTTTTGTTTTGTTTTGGGTTTTTTGTGTGTGTGTGTTTTTGTTTGTTTGCTTGTTTTGTTTTTTGTTTGTTTGTTTGTTTTTTGTTTGTTTGTTTGTTTGTTTTTTGTTTGTTTGTTTGTTTTTTGTTTGTTTGTTTTTAAGGGGGAGGGGGTTGTTTTTTATTATCTGATGAGCACAAAAAAATGCCACATTTTTTAATCATCGGAAACACTTTAGTGTTTCCAATGATTCCCAAAACGTCGCATTTCTTTTGCTAATATGTGTATGGTGCGTTTGTTATTCGTTTTCAGATAGAAAGCCATAGTTACGTATACGGCATCTAGTAATGTCACCACCAAAACCAGCCCATGTCAACTTATTTCACTATATTATCCATTTTGTAATGTTTATTCTTTTCGACTACTGACCTTTCTCTAATAATTTATTCCGACCCTTTTCACTGCCGAGAAAAACTAAACACGATCAAACTGCAAGAGGCAAAGATCCTCATGAGCCTCCGCAGTTGCGGGGGCTCATGAAGATCTGTGCCTCTTCTGACACCACATCGTATTTGTGTTCCTCGGGTTGCTAGAACTCTTTGTTGTGGAGTTAGCACAGATTTCAGGAACGAAATCTGTGAGCGTTGGCAGTGAAGGGCCTAGCACCCCCACCCCCACCCCCACCCCACCCCACCTCTTCCATTCCAGCCTTGGAAAGTGATGTACACGTATTATTATCCGGACACAAACTAACTATAGAGTATTTAACTCATTGGAGACGTGCCGCCTCTGGATACGCGGCTTAAAGAAGCGTATCCGGAGGCGGGACGTCTCCAATGAGTTAAATACATCTCAGATCTCAAAAGTCTTTTGTTTTACGTCATACCCTTCAGTTGCCATCTTGCGTCTTCTCACTCGCAAGATAAGTAGCGACCGATCAGTATACTTGTTTGTTTGTCTGTTTTGAAATATATTAATAAATTTGATATGGCTGATGAAACAAAAAACACCCAATACCACATTGGGAGATGTCATAAATTGTCTTGCAACTGTCATTTCTAAGCGTGTTCATTTCTCCGTTCTTCTCTGCATTTGAATAAATCTTAGTCGTAACACTTGACCACACTGGTATATGAATAATCAGAGATCAGAGGCAGAGGTCATCATGACCTCCCCCATCTCCTTCATTACCCTCCCCCCACCCCCACCCCCCGTCACCCTCCACCCCCCTTTCGTGTCTGTCTAGCATTTGGGTGTTGGATGCTGTGCCGAAAAGGTTAAATATGTGATTGCGTAGTTATAAACAGACTGTGTGATTCTGATTATAAAATGGCGTTTTGTTTGTCTATCTGCAGTCGGTATATATAAATAAACCTCTTTGTTCTAAAATTGCGCACAATGTACAGAGACTAAATTGTTCTGCAAATATGCACCTTCCACCCACCCATACACACTATCCCCCCACCCCCACTCCTTAACCACCCACCCACCCGCCCCACTCCAATTATTTTACACTTTGGCAAACAGCTAAAGGTGATGTTCAGCAAGTGAAAATCTGAAAAATTCTTTCAAACGTCCTCTGTCTGGGCAGCGCACACGCAAGTACAGAAAACCGGCAAGAGGCATAGATCTTTATGAGCCCACGTAGTCGCGGGGGCTGATGAAGATCTATGCCTCTTGCAGATAGGGGGAGGTTGATAGGCCGATGATAGAAAACCTGGGACATCGGATCCAAAACCGATTCTGCCCATGAACGGGACTGCACAAACACCGACCATTGTAAACATGTTTATCGGTAAAGCCCTTCTTTTTATTTTCAACGGAATCAACAGTCGTTTGATAGTAGTTTATTGTGCGTCTGAGTCCGGTTTTAAGAGGTACACATATCATGAGCTGGTCTGTGATTTTGGACCTCACGGCCGTCAGGCCAAACTTCTACCATAACGGTGACTGCCAACCCGGCGTGTGAAATGCCGAGAACGTTATAACGAAGAAAGAAACACGCTTAGAAAAGACAGACACAGCACAATTGTGTTGTCCCCGCCTCTTGCTGGAGAAAATGTCAACGAAGGAAGAAACACGCTTAGAAAGACATATACAGCACATTTGTGTTGTCTCTGCCACTTGCTGAAGAAAATACAAACGAAGAAAAAAACACGTTTAGAAAAGACACTTACTTACTTACTTACTTACGCCTGTCACCCCTCCCAGGGTATAGGCAGTCGACGAGAGACCTCCAGCGACTCCTGTCCTGTGCTTCTCCTTCGATTTTACCCCAGGTGGTTCCCAGTCTCTTGATGTCTGCTTGGAGATCTCGACGCCAGGTGTTTCTCGGCCTGCCTCTTTTCCTCTTTCCTTTCCATGACAATGCCTGCCTAGTGATACTGGAAGCTGGCTTTCTCAGACTGTGACCAATCCATCCCCATCTTCTTCGCCCAATTTCATTCTCTGCTGTTATCTGCTCTGTTCTCTCCCAGAGTCTGACGTTGCTGATCTTCTCTGGCCAGTGGATTTTCAAAATTCTTCTAAGACAATTGTTTATGAAGATCTGTACTCTGTTGACTGTGGTTTTTGTCAATCTCCAAGTCTCTGCTCCATATAGGAGAACTGCTTTTACGTTGGAGTTGAAAATCCGGACTTTGGTGTGTTGTGACAGGTCTCTGGAACTCCATACTTTTTTCAACTGGAGAAAGGCTGCTCTGGCTTTACCGATTCGTGCTCTGACATCTGCATCAGTGCCGCCTTTTTTGTCTATGATGCTCCCGAGATAGGTGAAGAACTCCACCTCCTCCAACGGGGTGCCAGCAAGCAAGACTGGTTCTTCCCTGGTTGCGTTCAGCCTCATTGTCTTTGTTTTCTGTTTGTGGATGGTGAGGCCCACTTGGGACGAGATGTCAGCAAGCCTCGTGGTCTTGTCCTGCATTTGTTGATGAGTGTGGGACAGTAAAGCCAAGTCGTCTGCAAAATCGAGGTCGTCAAGCTGTGTCCACACTGTCCACTGTATTCCACTTCGTCTGTGCTCTGTGGTCCACTTCATGACCCAGTCTATGGCTAGTAGGAAGAAGAACGGAGACAGCATACACCCCTGCCTGACACCGGTTCTGACCTGGAGCTCCCTGGTGAACTGCCCTTCGTGGATCACGCGACATGTCATGCCATCGTAACTGCTCTTGATCAGGCAGACGAGCTTTGTGGGTACACCGTAGTGTCGTAGGAGTTTCCACAGAGTCTCTCAGTCCACGCTGTCAAATGCTTTCTCGTAATCCACAAAGTTGACGTACAGCGGGGAGCTCCACTCCAGAGACTGTTCCACGATATTGGGGAGAGTGGCGATCTGGTCTGTACCTGATCGGTTTTTCCTGAATCCTGCTTGCTGGTCTCTCAGCTGGGGGGTCAACGGAGCTCTTCGTTCTCTCCATAATGATCCTGTTGAAGACCTTTCCTGGTACTGACAGCAAGGTGATTCCTCTGTAGTTGAAACACTTGCTGAGGTTGCTTTTCTTGGGAAGCTTGATTAGGTCCAGTCAGCCGGCATCACCTCCTCTTCCCAGATCTTTCCAAAAAGTTGATACAGCAGCTCTACTGTTGTCTCTAGGTCTACTTTCAGAGACTTCGCTGGGATGCCATCTGGCCCTGCTGCTTTGCCGTTCTTCAAAAATGCCATTGCTCTTCTGATCTCTTCCCGGCTGGGTCTGTCACAGCTGATGGGTAGGTCGGTCTCTGCTGGCTGGATGTCTGGGGTGTCGGGTGGGCTGGGCCTGTTCAGTAACTCTTCAAAATACTCGGCCCATCTGTCGAGTTGGTCTACTCTGTCTGCAATAGGCTTGCCTTCTTTGTCTTTTACTGGTCTTTCTGTATGGCCATACTTGCCCGACAATCTTCTGGTAATGTCGTAGAGCTGTTTCATGTTGCCGCTGCCTGCTGCCTTTTCTGCCTCTACTGCCAGGCTGTCTGTGTAGGCCCTCTTGTCTGCCCTGATACTCCTCTTCACCTCGCGGTTGGCTTCCGAGTATTCCTCCTGTGCCCTTACTTTGGCTGCTCTCGTGCGACTGTTGTTGACAACTGCGTTCTTCTGCTCCTCACTTCTATCTTCTTCAAGGTCTGTGCCGACAGCCAGTCCTTGTGATGGTGTTTCCTGAACCCTACAGTGTCTTTGCAGGTTGAGTTCAGCGCCTCTCTAACTGCCTTCCACTGCTGCTCTGTGGTGACCGCCTCCTCTTCATTTACTAGCTCCTGTAGCGCTTGAAACCGGTTGGACAGCACCAGTTTGAACTCTTCTCTCACTCCAGTCTCTCTCAGGAGGCCTACATTATAGCGCTATTCTTCTTGTTGTCTCTGTGCGGCTTTTCTTTAACTTGAGCTTTATTCTTAAGGTAAGCAGATGGTGGTCTGAGGCGACATCTGCTCCCCTCCTCACTCGAACATCTTGAAGGGATCTTCTAAATTTCTTGCTAATGCAGATATGGTCTATTTGGTTCTCTGTCGTATGGTCAGGTGAGGCCCAAGTTGCTTTGTGTATTCTTCTGTGTGGGAAGATGCTGCCTCCAATGACAAGTCTGTTTAGAGCACAAAAGCCTACAAATCTCTCCTCGTTCTCACTCATCCCCCCTAGTCCCTGTCTCTCCATCACCTCTTCGTATCCGGTGTTGTCCTCCCCTATTTTGGCATTAAAATCGCCCATGACGATGGTGATGTCTCGCTCCGCACATTTGTCCACACCACTCTGGAGTCGGTCGTAGAACTCTTGTTTCTCTTCCTCGTCACTGTCATTAGTGGGCGCATAACACTGGATGACGTTGAGCTTGATCTTTTTCTTGGGTCTAAAAGCTGCTGTGATAATTCTTGGCCCCAGAGGTTCCCAGACCATCAGCGCTCTCTGTGGCACTGGTGACAGCATGAATGCTACACCTTCTGTATGGGGGGCATTCTCCTCTTCATGGCCTGAATACAGAATCATCTCCCCACTTAACAGCCTTTTCTGGCCAGACTGCGTCCATCTGGCTTCACTGATACCTAGCAGGGAAAGGTTGTACTTTTGCATTTCCGCTGCTCTCTGGGCGGCCTTGCCGCTCTGGTACATGGTCTTGACATTCCATGTGCCCATGATTGTGTCCCTGGATAGAGAGAGGCGGCTTGGTCCTGTGGCTTCCGAAGACTTCCGGCTTTCACCACACGACGTCATAAATCTTTTGGTAGAAGAACCTTCCTCCTCCAGGAAAGAAATTGCTGTTTGTCTTTTCGTCGGCGTTTTTGTAGCTATTTCCTTATTTGCAGGGTGGGGAAGCTACCCCCACGCCCGACCCCCTTACTAGGAGGACCAGGGGTTTTCTGTCGGGGTCACCTTCCCTTAGACCATGTTGGTTCACGGCATCTTATTTCATTCGGTGCACCCCTCTCGCGAGGGACCCCCTATCCACCACCCAGGGGACGCGCCTCAACGCCATATGGTCCCAGCGCAAGGTTAGAAAAGACAGATACAACGCAATTGTGTTGTGTCTGTCTTTTCATAGCGTGTTTCTTCTTCGTTGGAATGTTCCCAACTTGAGAAGTTTGAATGTCGTAAAATAAAAGACAATTTGGATGTCGTCAAATAACATACTTTTTCTGCTCTTTTTCTCCTTTGTACGCAGGAGAGGTCCACCGAATCGCACTAGAGGCATTAGAACATCTCTTGTATGTGTGTCTCGTTCCATGGATGTGACAAGAAGGCTAGAAACGACTAAGTTGATGTAAGACTAGGTTCAACGTCTGTTACATCGGCAAATTTTAATAATCAACGCCAGCCCTGGCGAATCCCTTTAACCCTTAACTGACGGGGCAAGGCGAACGCAACCCAGCTGCAAGAGACATAAACCCTCATGAGCCCCCGCGACAGCGGGGGCTCATGAGGGTTTATGTCTCTTGTTAGTCTTATGTAATTTTGTCCCATTTATATATGTGTTCTTTACGTGAATGTCGGTCAGCGGGGTGTCTTATATTCGTGATCACCGAGAGCGAAGGGGTTAATTGTGGTTATTTCACTTACAGCTAGGCTAGTTTCTGCGTCCAAAAAATGAGGTTTAATGATTAAACTAGGTCTCGACAGAGACTTGCAATTATGCGGGAGTGGCGCTCGTACCGTCTCGGAGCTTTCATTAGCCCTTTGGCTGTCGGTAGCTGTTCTTTGTTGCGATGATTCCTGCAGGAATCATCGCGACAAAACAAAACGCTACCAACAGGCACAGTGCTAATTTCGGTAGAAAAATTCCCTTTGAGCTAAGCTTGCCTCATGTTTCTTCCAATCAATTTTGAACAAGACATATTTCAGGACAACACACACACACACACACAAAGAAGTGATCACCAAACTTGGTATCTTAAAAATGTAGGTGGTTTCAGACCCATGGGTTAAGCCACTACCCTTGGGCAATCATGGAGATGACCCACTTAAAAGTTGAAGTATATACCCTAGTCAGGCCTCAAAGACCACTGACCTGCATGATTGATGCTGAAACTATGACAAGCTATGCACGGATCAGACGCATTGCAAGACCAAGCTATAGGCATTCAACATTCATGACGTTTGCAGCAACAAATGTGTGTCAGTGTTTCTGAGTGGGGCTGGATCAGGGTATATTTTAGCAGGTTTAAATAGGTCAGGTTCAAAATTTCCCCGAGGACAGCGACTAAACCATTGTTGTCCGGACTAACTGAAATTTAAAATAAATTAGGACCAAGGTTGGCGACCATCTTTTCTTTGTAGAGATGTCTTGATGTCCGGAAGTAAACGAGGAAAATATGGAACACCACCCAACTGCAAGAGGTATAGATCCTCATGAACCCCCGCAACTGCGGGGTTCATGAGGATCTATGCCTCTTGCTGAGTTAATTTGTATAGTTTTTCCTTAGTTTTTTAGTCGTCGAATGAACAAAGATTTCAGGAATGCAATCTGTGTCCACTGGCAGGGATGGTGTTAACTCAGCCCGACGCACGTATTCCCCAAAGTTTGGAGGCGTCATCTAACGACTATGCACATGTTGCAGGAGATGGATCGACCATGATAATTTAAGGGTAGTGCCAGATTAGCTTGGCGCCGATAGGCGCCAAGCTAATCTGGCACTACTCTTGAATTATCATGGTCGACCCATCTCCTGCTGTAGTGCGTCAGGGCTGAATGGGTTAACCATCCTGCATGTGCGTGGATGCTCTATCTACACATATAGTTAAACTCCTGTTTAGTTTTGTTTGTTGTTGGGCTGTTGTTGTTGTTGTTTTGTTTTATTTATTTGGGGTTTTGTTTGTTTGTTTGTTTGTTTGTTTGTTTGTTTGGAGGGGATTTGGGTTTTTTGTTTGTTTTGTAGTTGTTGTTTATTTTCACATTTAATGAAAACAAATTATGCCTCCCTATTTTTCTCACGTAAAACTGTAACTGTTCATGCAAACGTCTGTTTGAATGTTTGTTTGTTTAACGTTTAGGGTTTAACATCTTTTGTTCACCACTCAGGTGATTTCGTAAACGGAGCGCCGGATAGGGTCTGAACAAAGTTTGACCCCAACTGGATTCGAACCAGCGACCTTTTGGTCGAGAGTCTAACGTCCTACCACCAAGCCACCCAGCTTCCCTCTTAGGAGAATAACATCTACGAGTGGGTGTATTCAATATTACGTTGAACTTTGTTTTAGTCCTCTATTTATGTTCAGGTAATAACGCTGGTTTTCTGCAACAAAATATAAAATTTAGACCAAAATAAAGTCACTCGTGCGGAACGATTGGGGTTCGTGAGGCCACACGCAAAGCGATGTGGTCCACTTCCTTGCAGCATATTTTGACTGTGATGAAGCTTCAATTAGACTATAGAATTATAACAATTTAGCTTAAAAGCGACCTGCTCTATGCAATAAACGAGTAACCCCTTCCCTGCAGTCGTACGTACATTTTGTTTCTGAAATCTGTGTTCACTGAACGACTCAAAGCCACAACTGTCGAAAGAACATGGACACAAAGTGGTCTCAGCAAGAGGCACAGATCCTCATGAGCCCCCGCAACTGTCTCTTGCAAGTAGATCGCGTTCACTTTTTCTCGGCAGTGAAGGGGTTAATAGTTCTCAATAAAGCGTGTCTTGCAGTAATGGACGAACTTCTGAGCATAAACGCGACTGCCCAGCCGACTCGGAAAATGTAGATAACATCCCAACGAAGAACAAAAACACGCTTAGAAGAGACAGCTACAACACAATTGTGTTCTATATGCCTTTTCTAAGCGCGTTTCTTTCATTCACTCGTGGAGAATGCAATGAAGTATGAAGTACGGCACCAGGGAAAGGCGCACGCGGAGAAAGAAGTAGGGCACACAAGTTTGCGAAACATTCAATGTGATGATGTAAGGTGGTCTGCTATTTTGGACGTCACCGCCCCAGGCCGTTAAGTCCAAAATCACAGACCAGCGCACATGGATACCTGACATAAGCGACCGCGCCTAGCGTAAAACTTTAATGTAATGCTTTGCCTTCTAAAAACGGAAGTAACAATGAACCTACTAAATTCAACCCGTTCAGCGTCGAGAACATTGGAACTCCACCCAATTGCAAGTTGCAGTTGCGGGGACTCATGAGGTTCTATACATCTTGCTGACACCGCTTTGAATCCATGTTCCTGGGATATAGTTTTTGTTTTTTTTTTGGGGGGGGGGTCTTAACTCATTCTACCCCGGACACACCACAGCAAGATAAGGATCGACCATGATAGTTCAAGGGTGATGCCAGAATAGCTTGGCGCCTATGGGCGCCAAGCTATTCTGGCATCACCCTTGAACTATCATGGTCGATCTGCGTTCTGCACTGCAATGCAGTCTTCAGAGGACAATGGCAAAATTTGGGGATTTCGGTGTTGGGGTAGAATGAGTTATATGAACGAGGAGACACAGTCTGCATCAGCTGGCAGTGAACGGATTAAATTGCAAAACATCATTAAATAAGATTACAAGAAAAAAAGAGACAAACGTACAAGGACGAAAACAACTTATTTTGTCGGTCAAGGTTTTGTTGTTGTTGTTGTTTTTGTTTTGAGCACTGATTTGTCAACGTACTGTCTGCCAGAGAACTAGTTTCTAACCACGACGGTTGCGGCTTATTTCTCTGTCACTCTGAGAAAGTTCAAAACCTAGGTCTTTTTGTGAACTCCAGAAAAAAAAAAGGTGATTGCCGAAAGCGTGTAAAATGCAACAACCAAAAAATTCAACGAAGAAAGAATTTGAAACGCTTTGAAAAGACACGTTGTGCCTGTTCTTTCTAATTGTGTTTCTTTTTTTGTTCGGATTTTGTGAAAATTAATGTTTCTACTGTATTCTTTTCTTCCCAATAACGCTGAACAAACAAACAAAACCAATGAAAACATTTCGCAAAATATTTGCTTTATTGTCTTTCTCAAAGTGACAATATACTGACGAGCAAAAAGAAATGCGACATTTTCGGAACCATCGGAAACACTAAAGTGTTCCGAAAATGTCGCATTTCTTTTGCTCGTCAGTATATGTGTTTCCGATGGTTCCAAAAATGTCGCATTTCTTTTGCTCGTCAGTATAAGTGTTTCCGATGGTTCCGAAAATGTCGCATTTCTTTTGCTCGTCAGTATAAGTGTTTCCGATGGTTCCGTAAATGTCGCATTTCTTTTGCTCGTCAGTATAAGTGTTTCCGATGGTTCCGTAAATGTCGCATTTCTTTTGCTCGTCAGTATAAGTGTTTCCGATGGTTCCGAAAATGTCGCATTTCTTTTGTCCGTCAATATACAAAACAGATAAACAGTTGAAGAGAATAGTAGTCAGCGACTATGTTATAATGTTTAATTATGTTGTGTCCGTTCTTATACCGCGATATGCGAAAGCCTTCATAATCGTGGTACGGACAGACCTTGTCCAGAAATCAGAACAAATTGGACATGTTTCGACGAAAACAACATATTAATAACCCAGACAAACGTGCGACATCCGGGCTGTTTAATCCAATGTTACGTCAAAAGACGCGCAGCTGTGGGCTTCTTTTGTGCCGGTATGCTGTCTATTGATAATGAAAATCACAACATAATGAACCCCTTAATTGCCGATGCGGGAGATGGATCGACTTTGGTAGTTCAAGGGTAGTGCAGGATTAGCTTGGCGCCCTCCTGGCGCCAAGCTAACCCTGCACTACCATTGAACTACCACGGGGGAGCTGGGTGGCTCGGTGGTAGAGTGTTCGACTCTCGTCCGAAAGGTCCTGGGTTCGAATCCAGAAGGGTCAAAATTTGTTCAGACCCTATTTCGGTACCCCGTCTTTAAAATCACCTTCGTGGTGGACAAAGGACGTTAAGTCCTAAACGTTTTGTCCGGGTGTTTTTGTTTTTTGTAACTACCATGGTCGACCCATTGTCTGCGGCTGGTACAGGATCTAAAGCTGTGAAAACCACTGATTGGAGTGAATGCAGTAAACTTCGAAAATAGCAGATCTCGTGGGCACCCAAAATGTTTTTTGTTTTGTTATATCCGAAGTTTGTTAAAACGAGGTAATTTCAATAGATAAAGTGTCGTCGGGATCTCTAAAAATAATGTTGTGATATTCGACCTTTGTTATATCCAACCGTTTGACGAGCGAAGTCGGTATTAAAGAAGAACAGTATTAACCATGAAACTAGTTTCCAAATCGGTTAGCAAGAAGTTTCGGCGACTCTTAACCATGAAACTAGTTTCCAAGACGGTTAGCAAGAAGTTCCGGCGACTCTTAACCATGAAACTTGTTTCCAAGACGGTTAGCAAGAAGTTTCGGCGACTCTTAACCATGAAACTAGTTTCCAAGACGGTTAGCAAGAAGTTCCGGCGACTCTTAACCATGAAACTAGTTTCCAAGACGGTTAGCAAGAAGTTTCGGCGACTCTTAACCATGAAACTTGTTTCCAAGACGGTTAGCAAGAAGTTTCGGCGACTCTTAACCATGAAACTAGTTTCCAAGACGGTTAGCAAGAAGTTCCGGCGACTCTTAACCATGAAACTTGTTTCCAAGACGGTTAGCAAGAAGTTTCGGCGACTCTTAACCATGAAACTAGTTTCCAAGACGGTTAGCAAGAAGTTCCGGTGACTCTTAACCATGAAACTAGTTTCCAAGACGGTTAGCAAGAAGTTTCGGCGACTCTTAACCATGAAACTTGTTTCCAAGACGGTTAGCAAGAAGTTTCGGCGACTCTTAACCATGAAACTAGTTTCCAAGACGGTTAGCAAGAAGTTCCGGCGACTCTTAACCATGAAACTAGTTTCCAAGACGGTTAGCAAGAAGTTCCGGCGACTCAACCGCAAAACAACACAAACGACCAGAATACCGTAACCAAATAAATGTACGAGTATGTTCGCAGATCCCATGCATCTAATGCAAACCATCTGGATGAACAGATTAACCCTCTTAACCCCACGGCCGCATTTCCAAACTTTCGGAGGCGTTGTCTAACGACTATGTACCAGTTGTAGGAGATGGACTAATCATGATAATTCAAGGGTAGTGCCAGATGATCTTGGCGCCTTCAGGCGCCAAGCTCATCTGGCACTACCCTTGAATTATCATGATCAATCCGTCTCCTGCTGCAGGGTCCCGGGGCTAAATGGGTCAAAGAAAATATAATTTGGCTTTTTATCGGAACTGTGCCATTTTACAAGTATCTCTACAAGAATATGATTGCTCGGTATGTCAAGTCCAAAATTCTAATTTCACTTCCGGTGCCGCACGAGTCGGTTACGTGCGAGACCGGATGAAGCCGTTGGATGCCGGTAGCGTTTTTTGTCGCGCCAAAAGCCGCTACAGACAGCCAAAGGGTTGACATAATTATTGCTGGTGCGTAAGAAGGTTTTCTGGTAGGATGAGGCCATATGTTATTTGTATTTATTTGTAGTTTTACTATATGTTAAAATGTACGTTTAGGGGTTTTATGCGGATTGAGTCCATGTCTCATTTATGGGTTTATGTACATCTAGTTTATTATGTCATGAAGCAGAGCAAAATTTCTCCAATCCGGTCGGACAAATTTAATTCAACTCAACTCAACTCAAATCGACTCTAATCCACTGAATTGAATTGAACTGAACTGAACTGAACTGAATTAAATTAAATTGAATTGACCTGAATTGAATTGAATATTGAATTGAATTGAATTGACGATGTTCGGAAATCATATGTAGGTCTAAATTGCCCGAAAGCAGTGGGTACTGTTTTCGTGGGAAACAAATAAAACTTTTAGCCTGCTTCTCTATAGTCTATGTAATTCTGACTGTTCTTATGAACGTCCAAAGTCTGTGGACATGTACTATTGATCTCTGTGACTTTTTAGCTAAGATGAATTTTCATCTGTATTTACATGTTCTAAGACCTCTCTCTTCATCTGGCTGACCAGACTTTACCCTTCCCGCCGTGAGATGGCTTCAGTCGCCTGCTAAACCCCCAAAAATTAATTAACTAATTCCTGAAATCGACTATTGAACTAAATTGAACTGATTTGAATCGAATTGAATTGAACTGAACTGAACTGAACTGAACTGAACTGAACTGACTTATTCGGTGCTAATGGCCATGACTAACATGGCTTAAACCATCCTAGACCAGCCACCATTAGACGCATCAGCTCTACTAGCAACGATGTTAACACGACCAGCAAAAAAACATAGATGCCCATGAGGCCCAGCATACGAAGCTCAAGAAAGTATAGATCCTCATGAGACCCCGCAATAGCGGGGGTTCATGAGGATCTGTACTTCCTTCAGTTGTGATGTTATTGCTGTGTTCCGTAAGTAAAGTATTAACTCATTGTGCCCGAGGTACGAAATACCCACATTTTGGAGTTATCCTCTGAGGACTGCATTGCAATTCAGGAGACAGATCGACTATGATAGTTCAAAAGTGGTGGCAGAATAGCTTGGCTATTCTGCCACAACCCTTGAACTATCATGGTCGAGCCATATCGAGGAATACCCGCAAAATGAGTTAAAGGGATCTGCTCCAGGGCAGGCTTTGATTGCTGAAATTCGCCGATACAGCGGGTTCTCTATGTTGTTTTGCCTCACCAAAGACCTTTCTACCCTTCCTTTTACAATCTGCGTGAGTAGACGCAGGTAACAGAAGTTTCCTACTTCTCTCTCGTTATGTTTCTGAGAAAAAGAGCAGACGGAAAAGACTCTTATCTTACGACACTCAAACCTTATCAATTTAGTTAGTCCCTATATGCTGCATTATTGTAAGACACACTAAGGATATTTATAAAGAAAACATTGCGAGTTATTAACGCTTTATTGCCTGGACAAGGTCGCTTTACTATGACAGGACTGAGTTGTTTGCCCTTGGATTTGAAAGTAAACAAACTGTTTTCGGGTTTGAAATAATAATTACTACCCGCTAAGGCCAGCACCCCTCAAGAATATCATTTATTCCCATAAAGTACCATTACGCATCAATCCGAAGACACATTTCAGCACCAGTTGTGTTTGTTATGCCTTGTCGACACACCCAATGAACTTTAACAGCGGTTTGGACATGCCGCGTGACTTGTTTCTTCTGCGCTGGCGTCAGCGTGTCAGTCTATTTTTAGCTGTTTTCACACTAATAGCGTTGTATTTCTAGAACGGAGTGGAGTCATTTTCAGATTACTTGATATTAAGACGATGTGTGCTGAACTGGATTGTCCTGTGTCTAAATGAACCATAGCTAGATCTGTGTGTAGCGTTTCGTAACCATCTGGTACAGAAGTGAATCTTTGAACAGTTACGGCGGTAGTGGACCTTCAAGTATCCGCGTAAAATGACTACTCTGCAAATGCAAGGGGCAGAAACGCACAAACATACGCAAACCCTACAACGAAAGACGACTGGTTAGGAAGATACTTTTGATTGGGGGTTGTGGAGGAGGGCCTTTAACCCCTTTTCTACCACTGTCCGTACGTTTTTGCTTCTGAAATCTTGATTTATTTTAACAACCAAAAGCCATCACCGTCCAAGAAACATGAATACAAATTGGTCTCAGCAAGAGGCACAAATCCTCATGAGCCCCCGCTGTCGCGGGGCCTCATGAGGCTTTATGTCTCTTGCAGTTGGATCGTGTTGACTTTGTTCTCGGCAGTGAAGGGGTTACAAATTCAAACAACGGGGAGAGGAGGGGGGACTCTCTCTCTTGGCTTGACTTCGCGAACGAAGATTTTATAGGAGTTGCCCACGACGTCTGCAGGCTTGTTCGTGGCTGCGGAGGCCAATCCGAGACAGGCAGGTTCGACCGCAGTGGCTGCAGGGGAAGGTATGGCCAGGGTTCTGAGCTGCGGCATCTCTGTTTTTTCTCCTGAGCCGCTTGTCCTTAAGGCTAGCTCTGTGAGAGTCCTCAAAGGAGACAGCTGCCTTGTAAATGGTGGAGCGCCAGGTGTCACGGTCCGCAGCAAGCGAAGACCACTGGTGGTGGTCGATTTGGCAGGCACTAAGTGACTTCTTGAGACAGTCTTTGTATCTCTTCTTTGGTGCCCCTCTGTCACGGTGTCCAGTAGCAAGCTCGCCGAACAGGGTGATCTTTGGTAGGCGATGATCCTCCATCCTGGAGACATGCCCCGCCCAGCGGAGCTGTGTCCGCAGCAGCAAAGCCTCGATGCTCACAGTTTCAGCCTGTTCAAGGACCTCGACGTTGGTGACATAGTCACTCCAGTGAATGCCCAGGATGGTACGCAGGCAGCGCTGGTGGAAGCGTTCGAGGAGTCGTAGTTGGCTGCGGTAGAGGGCCCAGGACTCGGAACCATACAGCAGGGTGGTGAGGACCACAGCTCTGTACACGCTGATCTTTGTGCCTGTTTTCAGCTGTTGATTGTGCCACACCCGCTTGAAAAGTCGCCCGAAAGCGCTGTTCGCTTTTGCCAGCCTGCTGTCAAGCTCCTTGTCCAGCTTGGCGTCCGACGTGATAATGCAGCCAAGGTAAGTAAACTGGTGCACTGACTTTAGTTCAGACTCGCCAATGGTGATGTGAGGAGGGCGATACACTGTCTTGGGTGCCGGCTGATGGAGGACCTCTGTCTTTTTCAGACTGACCTCGAGTCCAAAGAGCTGGGCAGCATCTGTGAAGCAAGACGTGATGCGCTGCAGGGCTCTCTCTGTGTGTGCAACGAGGGCAGCATCATCAGCAAAAAGCAGCTCACGAATCAGTTGGTCTAGGGTTTTCGTGTGGGCCTGCAGTCGTCTGAGGTTGAACAGGCTGCCATCGAGACGATACCTGATGTACACTGCATCGTCATCATCGAGGTCCACTGTGGCCTGCTTCAACATCATGCTAAAAAAGAAGGGGTTACAAATTCAGTGAAGGGGTTACAAATTCAAACAACGGGGAGAGGAGGGGGGACTAGAGAGGCGGTAAACAGACAACAGTTAAGCCCCCGCAAAATCAAACAGCTTGGGAAAGTGGAGGTGGGCGCGGTGAAAACCGTCCGGCCTCGAAAGCATTAACTCATTCGAGACGTGCCGCCTCCGGATACGCGGCTGACGCCGCGTATCCGGAGACGGCACGTCTTGAATGCGTTAACATAAAAATCCTTATTTTATGAATATTTTTCCGTATAAAATACATGTCTGTACTTTTTTTCTATCCAAAATATAGAAAGCCCCCGTTCCTACGGCGTTGTAATAGGCGTGGAACCCCTTATGAGGCATATAATTTCATGCGACCACGTAGGTGTCATCAGGTTATATACCTCTTGCAGACCATGTTTAATATCCGTGTCCTTTGGACGGATGGAGTTAACTGGAGTTGAAATTACAGTAATTTCAGACCGGCAGCTAGTGACCACTGACAGTAATTTCAGACCGGCAGCTAGTGACCACTGACAGTAATTTCAGACCGGCAGCTAGTGACCACTGACAGTAATTTCAGACCGGCAGCTAGTGACCACTGACAGTAATTTCAGACCGGCAGCTAGTGACCACTGACAGTAATTTCAGACCGGCAGCTAGTGACCACTGACAGTAATTTCAGACCGGCAGCTAGTGACCACTGACAGTAATTTCAGACCGGCAGCTAGTGACCACTGACGGCGAGGGGGTTCCATACCGGCACTTTAGAGAAGTGGTAGCAATCAACCCCGGCCCCTTCCATGCAAACGTACGAACATTTTGTTTCTGAAATTTGTGTTCACTGAAAGACCAAAAGCTACAACTATCCAAAGAACATGGACACAATGTGGTGTCAGCAAGAGGCATAGATCCTCATGAGCCCCCGCTATTGCGGGGGCTCATGAGGATCTATGCCTCTTGCAGTTTGATCGCGTTCACTTTTTCTCGGCGGAAAAGTGGTTAAGAGGGTCATTTATCATGGTCGCTGATTTGCGTGTCTAATAGTTTTGTTAATTCAACGACAAACAGCCCCATCTGTCTAGGGACCATGGAAACAAAGTGGTGTCTCCAAGAGGTATAGATCTTCATGAGCCCCCGGAACTGCGCGGGCTCATGCGGGTCTATATCTCTTGCAGTTGGATCGTTTTTACTTTTCTCGGCAGTGAACAGGTTAAATAGCAGTGAAACGCTCTCCTCATTCAAATCACTTCTCAAAACCCACCTCTACAACACTGATTGCGGCCTTTTCCTAGTTCATTTTACCAGCCATGCACAATTCATCGACACTGTCACGTGTGCGTGTGTGTGTGTGTGTGTGTGTGTGTGTGTGTGTGTGTGCGTGTGTGGGTGTGTGTGTGTGTGTGTGTGTGTGTGTGTGTGTGTGTGTGTGTGTGTGTGTGTGTGTGTGTGAACGTATGTTGTGTGTGTGTGTGTGTGTGAGCGTATGTTGTGTGTGTGTGTGTGTGTGTGTGTGTGTGTGTGTGTGTGTGTGTGTGTGTGTGTGTGTGTGTTAACTGTTAGCCTTTTCATTGCATCAGCGCTTAGAGCTACTTTTAGAATAAGCGCTTAACAAATCTCCTTTATTATTATTATTATTATTATTATTATTATTATTATTATTATTATTATTAAAAAGACCGTGTGCCCTTAAAAAGAATTATGGTCGTCTTGTACAAATTCTAACCCGGCCTGCACCTAGAGGGCTCCATTTATTTCATCATCACCATCTCCATCATCGCTGTCATCATCATTATTGACATCAACATCATACTTGTACAAAGATAAGAAGTGTATTAAAGGGGTCTGCTCCAGACAAGAAAGGGTTAATAGAAATTGTGAAAGACAATTACACCGATTAAAGATGCATGCATTCATTAAATTATTAAAGAATTTAAATTGACCTGTGCGGTCCATGCAATAAGGAATTAACAGTTCGCAATATTTCCTTCATAATGTTTTTAGGATGACGTATAATAATGCTAGACAAAGGGTTCACTATTGAATGTCGCAAAATGAAAGACAATTCTGCCCTTAATTCTCCTTCATAAACAGAAGTATTTCAGCGACGCGTACAAAGAGCAGTAGAAAACCCCTGCTACGTGTACCTATTCACGTGGACTGTAAAAAGAAGGGTAGATAAGTATTAGGTGAGACTAAACAACATTGAAAAGAAGTTGTACGGGCACATTTTAGCAGTCAAAGCCCGCCTTGGAGCAGCCTCTTTAAAGTTAGTCAAGAGAAGGCTTACGATAACTCATAGACTCAACTCCAGTGATTAGAACCTTGTTTCGATCCGTTTTCAGGCACTTCGCACGATAATTTAGTTTTCAGCTTTCAAATTAATAGCGTACGTGATATTTAAGCGTGTTTCACTATTACGGACTTAAAGGTGTTAATTACACATACTAACACACGACATCGTGAAATTAAACCCGATTAACTCATTCGAGACGTGCCGCCTACGGATACGCGGCGAACCGCCGCGTATCCTTAGGCGGCATGTCTCAAATGAGTTAACGCAGTTGTTATGGTCGATATACCGAAGCTTCACATGCTTAACCCCTTCGCGGCCAGCGGGGGCAAATTGTGCTTTTGAAATCTTTGTTAATTCAACCCCAAAGGGCCCCAGCCTTGCGATTGGTTGGTTGTACATTGCTTAACGTCCCGACAGCAACAAGACTTTCTCAGGACGTGCCTGCGTTGCTTGTAAAAAAAAAAATTAAACAGAATATTGAATGTATGTCGCCAGCTGGTCTGATACGCTAAATAAACCTAAGCCCATTTATCAACACACCTCCAATATCAAGAGCTACAGGCAGCGCAGACAGTAGTGAGAGCTTAAAAAAAGGAAAATACAGGTGAATGAACCAAAGGTAGACAGAAACACATGCCCCAGAATAGAGGGGAAAACCCACCCTGTGGGGCTGACCAGGGTGACCCTGGGAACTAAAAAGTAGTTAACCCCACCCAAGTAACCCAGGACAGACCTGGGTGGGTGGATACAAAGTAATGTCCGCAAGAGACATAGATCTTCATGAGCCCCCGCAACTGCGGGTAGATCATGAGGATCTGCGTTTCTTGCCGTTGTATTCGGTCTCGCAGTGAAGGGGTTAACAATATCGCAGCACTGGAGGAGATGGATAATTCAACGGGATGGTCCCAGATTAGTTTGTCGCCTGGAAACGCACCTGTCTAATTTGGCACTGCCCTTGAACTAACGTTGTTGAGCCATCTCCTAAACAGCCGGCACAGTTATTGTTAGATGTGAATGGGTTAACTTATAAACTTACGCGTCAGCTTCATCAGATTATGGTTGTTTTGTCTGTTTGTTTGTTGCTGTTTTTGTATGTGTGGTTTTTTGTTTGTTTGTTTGTTTGTTGTTGGGTTGTTTTTGTTGTTGTTGCTGTTGTTGTTTGGGTTTTGTTGTTGTTGTTTTTTGTTTGTTGTTGTTTTGTGATGTTGGGTTTTGTTTTGTTTTGTTGTTCTTGTTTGTTTGTTTGTTGTTGGTTTTTGTTGTTTTGTTGTTGTTGTTGTTTTGTTGTTGTTTTTTTGGGGGGTTGGGTTTGTTTTTGTTTGTTTGTTTTTTGTTTGTTACTGTGAGTATGTTTTGTTGGGGGGGGGGGGGCGGTTTGGTATGATCTTTTTCATTTTCATTTCGTTCATTTAACTGCACTGCCGGAAAAAAAAATACGAGCACCAACCAACTGCAAGAGGCAAAGAACCTCATGAGCCCCGTGTCATGAGGTTCTGTGCATCTTGCTGACCCTATTCCTAAACGGGTTTCTTGGATTTGACGACCGGATTGTTCGGTGTTGACTTTGTCTTGCTTTTACAAAGACCTTGTGTTTACATCCACTGGCTTTAAAAGGGTTAATTTAATTTGATGCGCTTTATAAAAGGCGAAGGGTGTTCAATCAACTGGTCTATTAACTGTTTTTTAATCGAATTCCCAACGCTTTGAAAAATACGGCGTACTGTTATCTTTTTAATTTCAAGTTTTGTCATTTTTTGAGCTGGAGTACAAAGCAGGGATGGTGAAGATTGCTACGTGACATGTTCCATTTCTGGCAGAATCAAAACTAGCTTTGTTTACAGTACTTTCCGTGTGTGCGTTAGCGTCATCGGTGACGTGTTTTTGTGCGTGTGTGTGTGTGTGTGTGTGTGCGCATGTGCGTGTGTGCGCGTGCGTGTGTGTGTGTCAGTGCGTGCGTGCGTGTACTTTATGACGTTAGCAGTGAGGTTTTGTTTGCAAGGAGCGACTCCCAACAACGAGCGACAGCGAAGTCAAGGCGGAAAACCAGCTTCTAGCAAAAGCAAAGACAACTTGAAACTCCAAACATCTCCGAGAGGCATCAGTCGATCCTCATGCGCCGATCGCAGATGTTTGGAGTGTTGTCCACGCTTAAGGTGCAAGCTGGCTATCGGCCGTGACTTCGTTTTCGTTCCAGGCGTTGTTGGCAGTAGTTCGGGGTAAACGAAACCTCTCTAGCATTCGAGATAGTACGCGACATGTCTCGAGCACAAGTATCTTCATTTGAAATGCCGCGAATCTTGTATTGTATTCAGAAGAAGAAAAATCTCGTACGAATGAAATGAAATTATTATTCCGTAAAATTATCTGGAGCGCTAGTTTTATTGCTTCCTCGCAGACTCGAGACATACAATGACAATCAAGTTTAACCCTTTAACTGCAGGGGCGAACCGGCGCTACCCAGCTGCAAGAGACATAAATCCTCATGAGCCCCCCGCGAATGCGGGGAGAGGGGGGGGGGGGCACTACATGAGGATTAATGTCCTTAGGTTCTTTCTGCCTATTTTTGTCTGATTTACATCTGTGTTTTTCAAGCGACTTTGGGTCAGTGTGCAGCTGCTTCAGACGTGAAAGTTTGTGATAACTGGCAGCGAAGGGGTTAATGTCTGTTACGATTGTGGTTGTGTTGTTCTGTGAGAGCATGCATGTATTAATCGTAGGAAACGATCCGATATTTATTTAAGCTATCATGATTACGAATCACGTCCCTTTTTAGTAAGATTCGATATCGTTCGCGCACTAGCGGAATTGGCTTTGTTATGATACGCTAAGATTAGTCCGGAAGTTTCTAGCAAAGTCGCACGGAGAAGAGCGGTAAATTGTTGTGATGCGTAGATTCACTGAGAATAGACCAGAACGTTCGAGCGAAGTCGCGCTCTGTCGAGTGACCTCGTATGTGTGACATCAAAGTGTCGGCAATATTTTGCAACACAGTATTAAAGCCGCTCTAATACTCATAGTCATAGTTGTTTTCAGTACGCGTGAAGTTAGCAGCCGGTCAGTATGTATTATGAAAGATCGTGAAACTTCGAGAAAGCCTGTGTGGGCGAGGTCGTGAACTGTTTGCCATACTTTTGTGAGACGTCATAACGAGCCGGAATTTCCCAAAATAGGGGTTGGAAATAGCAGCCAGATCTTTGTAGACCATTCTGGTGTATTCTTTCTTATTAATATTTATGAGGGTTTGTTATGTATTCTTTTCTGATTCAGTGGTTGTGTTGTATGAAGTTGCTGGATTATTCTGGAAAGCATGACACTATATAAGACGGGGCTAGGAAGCGCGAGTGTACATTGTTCAGTTGTAGAATTGCAATGTAACAGCGTCGGTATACTGTTCAGTTGTATAATTGCAGTGTATCGTAAGCACATTGACATTGAGAGAGCTACGCAAGGCATCGTGGTTCATTGTCAGTGACGGAGTTATGCAGTGTATGGTGATGTACATTGTATGAGGGACGCATTGTGTCAAAGTGTTGCCATTTTGCAGAGGAGACATTGTATCAGTGTTGGTGCATTTGTGAACGCATTGTGTGGAGATCGCATCGCTGCAATAAAATATTGTTGGAACTGTTACTCCAGTGTGGTCTACATCCTTAAGCCACGTGTGACGGGTTGCAGCTGAATGAAGTATCTTTACAAGAACCTTACGTGCGTGCCGTCTGGTGTGATATCATACTACGACCACGACTCGACACGTAACAATGTCCCAAGAAGCTATCGTTGAAATGTCGGCACAAAAATGCGGTACTTCTTGTTGACGTAAGGACTGTTTACAGCAGCGATAGGCCGTTTGACATCGGAGCGCACGTTTTTCACAATTATCTCCGCAAAGAAACACGTTTCTGTACCACTTTAAAAACAAAATTAATATCGATTTGTGCCTATTGACCTAATATGCAATATGTTTACTGAACTCGTATTTGCTGCAATGTCGTAAAAGAAAATGGTGAAAGACACGAACAAGTCATTTTCGAGTCAATACCCTGAATAGAGCACTAGCAGATTTCAATATCGGGGTCAACTATGCAGACTTTACATGCCTGTGTTGTTTCAGGTTTTAAAACTTTACCAATTCACGTGAAAAATGACCTTTCTCATACTGGCCTTAATATAATTGGGGCACATTTAGGAATATAAAATCAGTCATTTCAGTCATGAAAAATTTCGAAATTTACGACAGTACAGCAAAACTGACAATTTGTTCGAGTTTATTAAAAGTAAATCGTGTTAGGTCAGCTGACACTGAATGATAATGTTCTAAGATTGATATAGAAAAGTGGCTCTTTGTGGAGATATTTGCGAAAAGCGTTGTGCGCTCCATGTCAAACGACCTATATAAATTATACAGTCGACTTCACTTATAACAAGGTAGGGTATAACAAAAGTCGGAGACTGAA
Organism: Semisulcospira habei; assembly: GCA_036245525.1. NCBI lineage: Eukaryota > Metazoa > Mollusca > Gastropoda > Semisulcospiridae > Semisulcospira > Semisulcospira habei. The sequence goes on from BTPG01000006.1 coordinate 66,478,652, forward strand.
AACAACTCTTTTTTCACATTGGGTGCCAGGCGATTTGCGATATCCCAAGTTTACTCTAGTATATTAGTAGTAGTAGTAATGAAAACGATTAGCCCCAAATCCCTACAGCAGCAGACGGATGGACCATCATAATTCAAGGGTAGTGCCAGATGAGCTTGGCGCCTAAAGGCGCCAAGCTCATCTGGCACTAACCTTGAATTATCATGGTCGATCCATCTCCTGCAACAGGTACTAGCACCTCCAAAATTAGGGACATGTGGATTTGGGGTTAAATGGGTTAACGTCTCCTTTCCACCACGAAGGTGATTTCAAAGACGGGGCACCGAATAGGGTCTGAAGACAAATTTTTACCCACAGCTGGACTCTATTCGAACCAGCGACCTTTCGGACGAGAGTCAGTTAAACGCTCTGCCACAGACCTACCCAGCTCCCCAATAGTAGTCAAGTAGTAGTGGTAGTAGTAGTCACGGTAGTAGTAGTAGTCAGTAGTAGTAGTAGTAGTAGTAGTAGTAGTAGTAGTAGTAGTAGTAGTAGTTAGTAGGCCGTGAAACCAAGAACTTTACGGCAACAGACAGGCGGCGGTTTGACTACAATCTAATTGCGGTTCGGTCTGCCATCTCTCTCTAACGGGTAGCTAGCTGGCGAAATCACACTGACACTCGGCACACACACACACACACACACACACACACACACACACACACACACACGCACACACACACACACACACACACAGTGCACACGGGCACCCGGCCGCCGTCTCACGCACACACACACACTGACATACCGTGCACATGACACCGTGCACACACCGTGCACACAACGTCACACACACACACACACACACACACACACACACACACACACACACACACACACACACTGGGCACACACACAGTCCCACAGTCACTGACACACACCATGCACACGCAACTGATGCCGGTAGTGCTCAGCATCTGGTTTGCAGTCTTAAAGCAATGGCGTACGCGTCAAGGTTAGGTTACTAGTCTCGCAGTCTGTTTCAGTGAGGCCGTTTCATTCGCGCCGGCAGCAACAATCTGGCGAACATTTCAACAAAATGTCACCCACATACACGCAGAATCTCACTTTCCTGTCTACTCTTTACTGAACATACTTACACACAGTCTGCGCAGGCCCTCACTGCTTGCTGTGTCTCTCCGCCACTCAGAAAACTGCTGGCTGCTATTTTCAACACAGCTGAACATCCCATATTAATCCCCCTTCATTTGCAAGAGGTGTAGATCTTCATGAGCGGCTCATGATGCTCTTCGCATCTTGCAGACGTCAAGATCTGCCATGTTTACTTCATTCGGGTTCTTTCAGGGGGAGATCGTTTGTGTTAAAGCTTGTTGCAGACTGGTAGCAGCTCCCAGCTAGCTAACCCGGCATCGATTTTCGCGGTTATTTTTAACCTCTCTCGCTGAAGCAGCAAAAACAACTCGCTGCTATTTTGGGATCCTGCAACCTGGAGACTGGCAGAGCGGTGCTATTTGCAAGGGGAGACCACCTATAGACTGATGATGTGCGGCACAGAGAGAGAGAGAGAGAGAGAGAGCATACTGGGCTTATAACATAGCGGCGATGCGGACTTATCCGTAGCTACAGCCGTTTCCTTCTTGGACTGATGCATTACTTGAGATGAAAACTGAAGTAGCGCCGACAAACGACCATATTTAGGCCTACACTGCATTATGTTTTAAACGACTGACTGAGCTAATCCTGCCCTCTATGAGTGAGCCGCATGCTGGCCCAGGTTAGGGGAGGAGGGAGGGGTGAGATGGTGGGCGGGGAGGGTGAGGGGGGGCAGGGGAGCGGGTAGGATCTTTTTCTATCTTGGGCCCGGGTCATGCCTGAAAAGACGCAATACTACCAATGCGGCTGAAAAAGGAAATAATGCACGTGAATGGTTCACATGGTGTAAGCTAGATCCCAAATGAATCGATAATTGTTCTGGACCATGACTGCCGGACCTTCACCAGCCTTTATCTGTAACGTCAAAAATCTTTGACTAGCATAAATATATCAGTGGAAAGTAGTGGGTGAGCAGCCAGACCGATCCGCAGAATACTCAGAGTTCAATCCAATTCTTTAATTCAGTAATTACTGATCCCGATCCGGCAACACTGTCAATCCATAACGACACACTGATTAACCCGCCTTTGGCGGTCGGTAGCGGGTTTTGTCGCGAAGGAATCACTCATCGCGACAAAAACCACTATCGACAGCCAAAGGATTAAGTCAGTAATGGCCATGGAAAATCAAAAGACAAACATCACCGCCTTAAATAAACAGACTGAAGAGACTTCATGACTTATGTGATAGTGTATGAAATATGGTCTGTGCCACTGAACTAAACGAGCTGTTCATTGACCCCTTGACTGCAGTACTGACGACTGATAGCGTTCGACAGAAAATGACCTGTAAATACGCCCCTCCAGTTCAGTTCCCGGCCGCGAACGGTATCCGGTCGGTAGCAGTCAAGCTTGGTCAGCGGCCCGGCTTTTTTTGTGTTAACTGGCTTAGTCGCAGACCGTACTGGCAATCCTCCGCTAAAAAGAACCGGCACACACCTGAGTGCACACATAACAGATGACGTCAGGGTCACACTTTTCTGGTGATTCAAGATGGTATCTCAGCGCTCGGAAAGACCCTACGCGTCAGAATTCTCCCCGAGGTTCCTTTCAACTTAGTACCGCAACAACCGGCTGACGCATTGCCACGGTCACGTTTTGCTGTAGAGTCTCTCTTACTGACAGATTTTCAGAAAATGTTAACCCTTTGGCTGTCGGTAGGGCTTTTTTGTCTTGGTGATTCCTGCAGGAATCACGGCCCCCAGGCCACCCCCACCCCCATCCTTCCCCCCCCCCTCCCCCCTCACTTCCACGTTTTCTCTCATCCTACCCCCCCCCCCCCCACCCCTACCCCCACCCCAACCCTCATGTACCTGCCTGTTAACCCCTTCATCACCAGGGCAAACGAACGCGACACAGCTGCAAGAGACGTGAACCTGCCTGTTAACCCCATCACAGTCGAGGCAAGGCGCACACTACACAGTGCAAGAGACATAAGTCCTCATGAGCCCCCCCCCCCCCCCCCCTACTGCCGCGGGGGCTCATACGGATTTTTGTCTCTTGTTTGTCGTTGTGTACTTCATGCCTTTTTTGTCCCATTTACATCGGTTTCTTGACGCGAATGTTGGTCAGCTTGCAGTCGTTTAGTCACTCAGTGACGCGAAATTCGTGATCACTGGCAGTGACGGAGTCAATGGACTGAACACAGTTTTTCCACTGCCATTTTCTATGTGCCGCACGGACAAACATTCCATACCTTACAGATGGATCTTTTTTCACCAACATTTGCACAGAATATCTGTCCAGGGCGTAGCTCTTTTCTCAAATGTAGAACTGCCGCGCGGCACCCGGACCAAAATCCGACGCTAGAACTTGTGTGTGAGGCGTACGTAACGTTCCACTTAACCCATTACCGCTGACTTTTCTTAACATGGCTTATTTTCCTATGAAGGCTACATTACAAATAAGGAGATGCATCCACCATTTTATTTCAAGGGTGGTGGCAGAATGGCTTGGCGCCTCCGGCGCCAAGCCATTCTGCCACCGCCCTTGAACTATTATAGTCAAATTTATTTTAGGCCGAAATGTATCGGGATGAAAAAGGTTAAACTATAGCAGGCGATCGCGAATTGATATTTTCTGCGGAAGTTTGCAAGACATATCCGGCCAGGGCATAACTTCACTTATTGCAAAACCGTAGTCTAGCATAAACCGCTAGAACTTGCGCGTGCGGCGTAGCGTTCGACTGGACTGAAATAGCTTGGCGCTGGCCGGCAGTCTTGCTGAGACCACGTCAGCACTGTGAATCGCACGAGCGACTTCATTTAAAAACTGTTTCGCCTTCCCCCGCCAACCGGCAGCTCAACACTGAAGAGACGGATCGACTGTGACGGCTCAAGGATAGTACTGACTGATGGGCTTCGCAGCGGCGCTGTCGCCGGACTGATACTGACGGCAAATCAGATAAAGTTTTCTAGCGAGACTTAGTGATATGGCAATTCAAGTTTGAGGCTGACACTAGAAAAAGACAAAGAAGAGTCTAGGATGTGTGAAAAATGTTTTCACTATCACGGCAAGCCATTTTCTCCAGCGGACGCCGGCGGTGAAAGAGGGCTAAGATTTGACGGCTTGAAAGCTTACTGACGTAAGAAGAACACGTCAGTATTTGCCCCACTGACGTGAGCATTGTCTTTGCCGATTAACGGTAAAGATGTTCAACGTAGGATGTAAAGCTGGATGTTGTTGTAAAACAGAAAAATAGAATTTATTTGTTTTACCCGCTTCCCCCCCCCCCCCCTCCCCTCTTCCCCCTCCCGTCCAATATCAACGCAGCATCCCCAATAATCCCGGCACCACTCTACGGAGACACTGAAATAAATCATGTTTTTGTCCTCGCCTCAGTAGCAAAGCGTCTTCGGGCCCACGACGGCCGCAGTGGGCCCGCGCACAGCCGTGCGCGGGCCAACTGCGGCCGTCGTGGGCCCGAGGATCTTTTCCGGCCCACAACGACGCAGGCCGATGACGTTTTCCGTTTCAGTCTTGCCGATGGGACATTCAGTCATTTGGCTGCCGCTGACGTGTCAGTCTGTGACTGAAAGTATGTTTAATGAGTGGAGTTTCATTTTACAGATATTTGCTCAGTGGCCCGTGATTTTTTACTTTAAGGTTCTACAGCCATAAGGTCCCAAATCACGGGTCAGCCAACAAACGTCAATCAGCTCCAGAGGGTGGGTTTCAATTCAGTTGCTATGACTTCGCAGATAAATAGGGTTCTCAGTCTTGCCTTGCATCGGCTGAGCATTTCCTACCCTTCTTTTTACAACCCGTGTGAGTAGACGGACACGTGTCAGTAACAAAGCTTTTCTACTGCCCCTTGCGCGCCACGGTAGAACTCTCCTACGTGCAAAACCGAGAGAAGAAGAGCAGACGAAAGTCTGCTAACCCTCTTGTCCTGCAGTATTTTTACACAAACTAGGAACAGTCACAAAAGGTGAATGCTATTGCCTGCCGAGGGATCTGTATGGCTCGGTGGTAGAGCGTTCGACTCTCATCCGAAAGGTCGCAGATTCGAACCCAGCTGGGGTCCAAATTTTGTTCAGATCCTCTTCAGTTTCAGTTCCGTCTTTGAAATCAACTTCGAGGTGGATAAAAGACGTTAAGCTCTAAACGTTGTTTTGTATTGTTGTTGTTGTTGTTGTTTTCTTGCTTAGAGCAGGTCCTTTTAAACCCTTTCCTTGCCACTGTAACGTACATTTTTGTTTCTGAAATCTGGGCTCATTCAACTACCAAAAGCCAGCACCGCCCAAGAAACATGGATACAAACTGGTCTCAGCAAAGAGGCATAGATCCTCATGAGCCCCCGCAGTCGCGGGGGCTCATGAGGATCTATGCCTCTTGGAGTTGGATCGTCTTCAGTTTTTTTGTCTCGGCAGTGAAGGGGTTAATTAGGCCTTTTCCCCTTCACAGAAACTGGGTCATCCCGACACTCACCTGCACGATTTACGTGCACGTCAGTTCAATTTTGATTTACTGCGACATTCTTGAAAAGTATGATGTTATAAATATAAACGAACGCTGACTTGCGGTCGAGTCACGAAAAGCTTCGGACATAATTATATTCGCGTGCTGTTCTGTGATTTTGAACTTTACGGCCTGGGGCCGTCATGTCCATACCACAACAAAAAATCAGAGACAATCACATCTATAAATCGATCCAGGTTCGACATCACAGAGTAGCACATCACACATATTTTACATCTACGTTGGAGCAGTTAGGGTATTCACTTTTTACACATTTCCAGAAGATTCACCCCAGTATATGTTGAACTAACATCTGTCACGCACGTATCACGTGCAATTAATCTTTCCATCTTTCACAGCCAGGCAGCAGAAGATCAAACACAGCCGTTGATTGGAGGGGTTAATTTAGGTCAGTTTTCTGCTGGTACCACCTTTTAACACACTTAGTCCCAAGACGAATATCCCAACTTCTGTCACAAGTGAGTCCCAACACGAAACTCCCAGCCCACTCAACTGTGTCCTCTGAAGACTACATGAGCTCGAGAGAGAGATCGAAAATGAGAGTTCAAGGGTGGTGCTGAAATAGCTTGGCGCCTAAAAGGTGCCAAGCTATTCCGGCAATACCCTTGAACTGTCATATTCGATCTGTGCCTTGCTTATGTTGTGTCAGAAAGGACCGATCATTCGATAATTAGATATGTAGAGCCAGTGACAACTCACACCGAAATAAGCGGGTTGACACATGTGTGACACTTTCGAGACTGCTGCGTTCGGATTCGCAGTTTCATGCCGGCTTTTGTGTTGTGTATCCGGTTGCGGTCCGTCTCGAATGAGTCAAATTGACTGGCCTACTGACGGCCTTGCAAGTCCTGCCTGAGAGGAACAGGAATAAAAGCGGTAGATCTGTCATAAGGCACAGCTTCTCACAATGGATGCATCATAGGCGGCAGAACGTCTTTGGGCCCACGACGACCTCAGTGGGCCCAAGGACCTTTGCTTATCGGGTAGTGAGATAGTGGACTTGTGCCACAGGTATAGGTCATGCACTTCGCCCCACAGACCAGGAAAGAGGCATGCTTTTTTACTCTGTGTATCAACGTACAGTGTTAAAGGCCCACTACGGCCGTGACCGCCGTAACTGTTCAAAGATACACTTCTGTAACAGACGGTTACGAAACGCTACACACAGGTCTAGTCATGGTTCATTTGGACACAGGAGAATCCAGTTCAGCACACGTCGTCTTTATATCTAGTAACCTGGCAATGACTCCACTACGTTCTATAAATACAACACTATAGGTACGAGAAACAGCTAAATATAGATTGACACGCTAACGGCTCCGCAAAATAAATAAGTTCGATCACGCGTGTGCTTTTTCTGCCATAGAGGCTCATTAGGTGTGTCGACAAAGATTAACAAACACTATTAATAGTGTTGAGTTCGGAAATGTGTCTTCAGTTGTATGCATAATGGTACTTTCATGTTTTTAGCCACTGCACAGTGACAAGAAGAAATAAATGTTGTGCACTGATACTGCAACTCGTGAAAAAGTATTTCTATACCCCAAACTGTTCTCAGACCACTGATTTATACCAAAATAGGTCGACGTTCAGTATTATACGCTAACATGAACTGGACGCCTTAAACCCTTCCAGGCCACTGTACGTACATTTTTTGTTTCTATAAAATCTGTGTTCATTTAACGACCAAAAGCCAACACCGTCCGAGAAACATGAATACAAATTGGTCTCAGCAAGAGGCACAGATCCTCATGAGCCCCCGCAGTCGCGGGGGCTCATGAGGATCTATGCCTCTTGCAGTTTGGTTGTGTTCAAATTTTCTCAGCTGTAAAGGGGTTATTTTCTTTTCCCCAAGCCTGAGGACGACGTAAAACAAATGCATGCAGAAGAAGACCTCAGCTCAATTGAGATGAACCAAAATGCAATGGGATGATTTTACAGGACTCCGTCCGCGTGAGATGGTCATAGTCTCCTGCTACTAACTTTAAAGGACACGAAGCTTCTTTTAACTCATTCGAGACGTACCATTCGTTAACTCATTCGAGGCGGCACGTCTCGAATGAGTTAACGAATGGATGAAATTATTAGCACATTGGGGTATTTTCGTATGTGCCCTCGCTAATCTTCGGAAAGCAGGCCAACATCACAAAATTAAGCAGTCAAATCGAAGTTAAGACTGACTTAGAAGACCTTCCGATTGCCACTGATAGCACCGAAATAGGTTCTAGAATGTACGATTGATGATCCTATTTAGCGTGAGATCACAGATATAAATGTGTTCTTTAAGGGGAAGCATTTTTTAAGTGTCAGTCACTGAACCTCGGCAAACCTGCGACAAAGAACCAGAGTGGTTATACAGTATTGGTACCATCGTAAATTAATTTCAGTCATCTGCATGGACTTAACGCAAAGAAAATCCCTTATTTCTATTATTGTAAAAAGGCACAGATCCTCAAAGGTCCCCGTAGACGAGGTTGCTTGTGGCTTGACAGTATTAGCCGAAAAAAAGCATTGGTTTCAGAGACATTGTTCCTACTGACATTAAAATAAATTAATGAAGACTTAGCAAGAGGCATAGATCTTCATGAGTCAGCCGCTGTTGCGGCGGGCTCCTGAAAATCTATGACTATTGCAGATGGGTTGGTTTTATGCACATTTGCATTGGGATTCATGAGGATCTATGCCTCTTTCAGACCGCTCGACTTTCTTTGCACAAAAGGCATAGCTGACGTTCAAACCAGGGCGCTCTGGCGCAATTCCTTCCTGGGTCATCGACCTGTGATGACCTACTCTCCCCCCTCCTCGCGTCTCCTTCCGCCCTCCAGCAGCAGTGACGTAGGTCGTGTCCTATTTGCAGGAGAAACGTCATCAGAATTTGCATTTAATTCGATTTTAGCTCTGGAGATGTAGGATTTCAGGACAAACATTTTGTACCTCTGGACAGAATTTGACGAAGTCAGATTCATCCGGTTTTGTGGCAAAATGTATTAACTGTCAGTGCCTGGAACACGTGATGATGTTCTTTTGCTATTGTTTAGCAACCACCTGCCTAGCTTTTCCTTTTTTAACCCTTTAGGTGTCGTTAGCGGTTTTATTCGCGATGATTCCTGTCGGAATCATCGCGACTAAAACCGCTGCCGACACTCAAAGGGTTAACGATACTATCCCCAAGATGCACTGATTATAAAAGCAGTCATTCATACAGAGGACTCCCCACTCAGGTATCCACATGGCCAATGTTCCAGAGTATATGTAGCTTTGTGACAAACTTACGCGCGCGGACACACACACACACACACACACACACACACACACACACACACACACACACACACACACACACACACACACACCGCACAGTCTCTCTCTCTTTCTCTCTCTCTCTCTCTCTCTCTCTCTCTCTCTCTCTCTCTCTCTCTCTCTCTCTCTCTCTCTCACGTCCTGAGAAAGTCTTGTTGCTGTCGGGACGTTAAGCAATGTATAATCAATCAATCAATCTCTCTCTCTCTCTCTCTCTCTCTCTCTCTCTCTCTCTCTCTCTCTCTCTCTCTCTCTCTCTCTCTCTCTCTCTCTCTCTCCTCTCTCTCTCTCTCTCTCTCTCTCTCTCTCTCTCTCTCTCTCTTTACCACGCGCTCAGCATGTACCTGTATTCCTCTTGGGCTCTGTCATTTTGACATTTTTTACTGACTTCATTTTAACTGACGTCATTTTGTGTTATTTCTTTTATTACGCACTTGGAGTTCTTCATATACACGTTTTACGTCATACCTTCAGTTGACACTTTCGATCACGAAAATATCAGTTGCAAATTCAATATTTGTTTGTATGTCTATTTTAAAAGAAAATGTGTCGTAATTGTCTGCTCTAAATGTATTTCTTTATTCTTTGGATTGTTCTTCACGAAAGATATCGCAGCTGAATTTGTGGGGCCCCGCTCAGGAACACAAGAAAATCCATAGATGCCAGTGTTCAGCGCTATCTGTGGTCACGAATGAACGATCTTTGTGTTTCTAGCTCGTGATTCCTGAATCTAATTTTAGTGCTTCTGATATGACATAACCAGACACTCCCATCATCTGTCGTGATCATTTTCGGCCATATCTGCAAAGCAACAAACAAATGGGGAGAGAATCTTTAATAAGGACAGACATAAACAAAGAAACTGCTGACTACACGCTAGAAATTAGCACCATGAAAGGATTCAACGAATAATGATCGCCGCGGTCCGCCTCACTAACACACACATAATTTTGTTATTGCGTCTGCAAGAGGCATATACCCTCGCGGGAGCTCATGAGGATCTGTGCCTCTCGCATCTGGGTGTTCATCTTGTCCCAGCGGAAAAGGGGTTACACACAGGACACCCGTTTTCCCGCCGGGTCAGCTGTCAATAGTTTGTTATGGATTGAAGTCGGTCGTCATTTGCGCTTTTGCGATGACGTCAATTCGAATTTAAAAAAATAAAAGATAATGTGTCTCAAAGAGCAACGGTGCAGAGGTTTTGTCTCATAAATCAAATCAAGATTATTGTGATACTGGGCCAACCATCTTTATATTCTCAGATGATACACTCAGCATATATAGGAATAACTGAAAGATGAGAGTGAAAAAAGAAAACACCGACCATTGTTTTGCTTTAAGTAGTGCACCGTTGTACTATTCATATCAAGTTAATCCATTTAACCCTACCGACACATTTTTCGGAAATTTTGGAGGTGTGTAACGGCTATGTACCTATTGCAGGAGATGGATCGACCATGATAATTCAAGGGTAGTGCCAGATTAGCTTGGCGCCATCAGGCGCCAAGCTAATCTGGCACTACCCTTGAATTATCATGTTCAAATCCAGACCAAAACGGCGACCGCCGAGCTTGTAAAGTGCAGAGAAGAACCCAACGGAGAAAGAAACGCGCTTTGAAAGGACAGTTACATAAATAAACTGCATTGCAACTGTCATTTCTAAACGTGTTTCTTTCTCCGTTGGGTTCTTCTCTTTCATGGTCAATCCATCTCCTGCTGTAGGGAGTTGGGGCGAAATGGGTTCAGACCTACGAAAGGTTTCAGGTTTGTAGTTACCATTTACGTTAAGTTCTTTGATACATAACTCACTTTTCAAAGTTCAAGTGACACTACTTTATAAATATAATTATGAATTAACCCTTTGGCTGTCGATAGAGCTTTTCAAGGTTCCAGTGACAAAGTGAATCCTTTCACACAATCCGTTACAAGTTAAAGGGTCGAGACCCGAGCAGGCTACGTACGTATGCTTTCTGTCTGACGGCTACAAAGGACTCATCAGGTCTGCGTGAATGTTCTTACTATACACCTGCTTATTATACACTGACTGACAGTTTAAATCCTTCGAACATACACTTTTCCAGGATTAAAGTGCACAATATATATTTATACCCACAGCTTTCAAAAGATGTCGCTTATATTTTTGTTAAAGTCGTTTATGCCTGCACTACTTATAAATATAATTATAAATTAACCCATTGTTTGTCGGTAGCGATACCGACAGACAAAAGGTTAAACCATTTTAGACTTAACACATTCTGCCCCAGGACCGAAATCTTCAAATATTGAAGTTGGCCTCTGAAGGACTGTATTACAATTCTAGAGACAGGTCCAGCATGATAGTTCAACGGTGGTGCCAGTATAGCTTTGCGCCTATGGCACCGCCCTTGAACTATCATGCTCGATCCATGTCTTGCTGTGGTGTGGGCTGAATGAGTTAAACTACTGCATCGACGTGAAGCGTCAAGCCTTGCTTGTCGTGTGGTGGGCCGACGATGTAGTAATGCCACAAGGAAATTACACAAAGGATTTCCACAAGCAGAAGGACATCGGACCCAAGTCGGCCGCAGTGGGCCCGGGCACGACTGTTGATTACACTAACACGAATGTGCGGGGGCCTACTACGGCCGATTTCGGCCTGATAGCCTTTTGCGTGCAGGGTAACTGTTAGGTCTGCGTTGTATGATTCCCTGTAGTAGGAATACTTATCATGCATGCACTTGTTCAATATGCATGCACTTGTTCATATGTTATGTATTTTGTTTTGTTTGGTTTTGTTACTTTGTTTGTTTGTTTTGTTTGTTTGTTTGTTTGTTTACGTGAATGTGTGTGTTTGTTTGTTTGTTTGTTTGTTTGTTTGTTTGTTTGTTTGTTTGTTTGTTTGTTTGTTTGTTTGTTTGTTTGTTTGTTTGTTTGTTTGTTTGTTTGTTTGTTTGTTTGTTTGTTTGTTTGTTTGTTTGTTTGTTTGTTTGTTTGTTTGTTCGTTCGTTCGTTCGTTCGTTTGTTTGTTTGTTTGTTTGTTTGTTTGTTTTTTGTTTGTTTGTTTGTTTGTTTGTTTGTTTGTTTGTTTATTTCTCTGTTTGTTTCGCTGTTTTGTGTTTGTTTGATTAGTTGGTTGGTTGTTTGGTTGGTTAGCTGTTTGCTTGCTTGCTTGCATGTTTGAATGCTTGCTTGTTTGTTTGCTTGTTTGCTTGCTTGTTTGGTTTGTTTGCTTTTGTGTTTGCTTTTCTGTTGTTTTTTATAGTTGTTTGTTTGTTTGTTTTGTCTGTTTTTTAGTTTGTTTGTTTGTTTGTTTTGTTGTTTATTTGTCTTTTTGGTTTGGTTTGTTTTTTCTGTTTGTTTCTTTCTTTGTTTGCTAGTGGTTTTTTAGTGTTGTTAATGTTTTGTTTTGTTTTTGTTTGTTGTTATTTTTGTTTATTTGTTTTAGTAGTTGTTTTGTTGTTTGTTTTTCTGGGGACAGAGGGGAGCATTGTTTTGTTTGTTTTCTCGTCTTGGGTGTTTTCGCGATTGTGATTGTTGTTGTTGTTCTTTTTCTTGCTCTTCTTGTTGTTCCTGTTGTTGTTCCTTTTGCTAGCAGTTTACCCTCTTTGCAGCATGAGTCTTTTCTAAGAGGGGACCGATTTGACTATGCCAATCCCAGGCCATACATTAAAAGTTATTACTCACACTAAGGTGCCGGCACATAGCCACAGGAAAAAACAACAACAAATAATTATAAATTAAATCCTTTAATATCCATGATTTTCATTTCTGATGTTTTATTTATTAATTGACTGAAATCTCGAAAAAATGCATGTGAACATTTTTATCGACTTTTATCCGATCAGATTATGATTATAAACACGAGAGACAAACAAGATATTTCCACTGACAACGTGCACTTTGTCATGACCCCATTTTGTTAGCCTCTCCACTGCCACTGACCACATGAATCATATTTTTGAAAGCAGGGCAAACTGAAGGTAGAATAATTCCATCGATCCAAGGAACACGGATGTGAAGAGGGTCATCAAGAGGCACAGAACCTCATGAGCCCCCGCATCTGCGGGGGCTCATGAGGTTCTTTGTCTCTTGCAGTTGGGTGGTGTGAACATTTATTTCTGGCAAGAAGGGGTTACAGAGATTTATTTGTTTATAGCTCTCTTACTGCAGGAGGTTGGCACACCGACATCGTCGATAGAGCCTGAAGAAGCAGCCCACCAGTAAGCAAAAGACAATAAGGCAGAAGTCGGCCGCAGCGGGCCCGCTCACGACTGTGTAGTGGCCCACTGCGGCCGACTTCATTATGTCCGATTTTTTTTCTACATAGATCTTTCACTTTTGCCGTCATCCGTGCAATACGGTTTGTCTGAAAATTTGAAACTTTGCTTTTACTGCTGGCAGTAATTTTAAGCGACAAACTGAAGACAGAATGTAAAAGCGTGCACGTCATTATGAACGAATGTTTTCGCACTGAGTCGTAGATCTTTCTGTGCGATACTGTTTGACTGAAACTTTGACACTTTGCTTGTGTTATTAGCAGTACTAGGGAAAAGCTGGTCAGAAGATTGCAGCTTGATTTCTTTTACAGAAATAAAGGAGGAATGAAAACAAATACGTTATTGGTAGCAAGGGTTTGCTACACAGACTCTTATAGGCTTTCGGAAGGTCAAAGTAACCATTGTACCCCGAAGGCCTTTATATTATGCTACTCGCATATTTTCATATTCTGTGGTTGATTACCAATGTTCGATCTACGTAGCAGACTGCGATTCACACAGCAAAAATAAAATGGACTGACGAACGAACATGACCACATGTTGAAGTGAAAATGTGACGTAACAAGACTTACGCATATTGAAATGACGCGTGCAGGGAGCAGAGAAGTGGATCGTATCAACTTAAAATTAGAGTTTGACTTCTTTTTGTCACTTGTAATAGAAAGCAGTGGGAGGCAACTGGCGAAAGCACGTGCGTTTTGCGCAAATGTCTACAGTGATTTGAAGGAAATTCGTGGCAGGATCAGGTTAGACGATTTTTCGTGAATAATCGGATTGGTATGCACATTAGCACTTTCTGAGACGTCAGACGTAAACATGTCGCGGAGTGAGTCCACTTTGAAGGCTGTTTCGGTCATATTTCAGCTCACAAAAATACTAAGCGGAAGGAGGCACGTGGTATAAACTGCATAAAAGCTGTCATGGATTACAACTTGTTCAAGAAAAACTTGTTCATCGAGTCTGTTATGTGGGGGAGCCGGGACGCTCAAAAATTGTTCACCGAGTATGTTATTTGGTGGAGCCGGGACACTCAAAATTATTCACCGAGTATGTTATTTGGTGGAGCCGGGACACTCAAAATTGTTCACCGAGTATGTTATTTGGTGGAGCCGGGACACTCAAAATTGTTCACTGAGTATGTTATTTGGTGGAGCCGGGATGCTCAAATTGTTCACCGAGTATATTATATGGTGGAGCCAAGACGCTCAAAAATTGTTCACCGAGTATGTTATTTGTTGGAGCCGGGATGCTCACATTTGTTTACCGAGTATGTTATTTGGTGGAGCCGGGCCGGACGCTCAAAAATTATTCACCGAATAAGTTATGCGGTGGAACCGGGACGCTCAAAAATTGTTCACCGAGTATGTTGTTTGGTAAAGCTGGGACGCTCAAAAATTGTTTACCGAGTATGTTATTTGGTGGAGCCGGGAAGCTAAAAATTTGTTCACCGAGTATGTTATTTGGTGGAGCTGGGATGGGGCTCAAAAACTGTTCACCGAGTATGTTATGTGGTGGAGCCGGGACGCTCAAAAATTGTTCACCGAGTATGTTATGCGTTGGAGCAGGGACGCTCAAAAAAAATCACCGAGTACGTTATTTGGTGGATCCGGGACGCTCAAAAATTGTTCACCGAGTATGTTATTTGGTGGAGTCGAGACGACCAAAATTATTCACCGAGTATGTTATTTGGTGGTGCCGAGACGCTCAAAATTATTCACCGAGTATGTTATTTGGTGGAGCCAGGACGATCCGTCCCGGCTCCACCAAATAACATTCTCGGTGAACAATTTTTCGGTAATCTATTCGAGCCCTATTGCCTAAGCACTGTTTCTTTTTACACTGTGTTATTCTCTGTATTTTACACGCTTGGCGTTCACCTTTAAGATCTGGATTGAATTGTCTTTATAGAGGCCTTTGCAAGTTGTGAAAGTCGTAACTTTAGGTGTGAACCTGTGAAGAGATCGTACCGGCACTTTGCATCGACCAATTTGTATCAAGCATAGACTTTGACATTTTGACCCTTCCACTGTCGGCGAGCGCAGACTGTGTTGTATGAAATCCTTGTAAATTCAATGTCAGGATCACTAGCTGTCAAAGAAACATGGATAACAGTGGTTTCAGCAAGAGGTTTAGATCCTCATGAGTCCCCGCAAAAGCACATCTTGCGGTTGGGTGGCAGTCGCTTTTTCTGGGCTGTGAATGGGTTAATTTTCGAAGACTTTCCACTATGTAAAGAAAGCCTGACCATGGCATCTGAAACAGTGAAACTTGTGCCTGTCCGAAATATAAGTTGCTGGCAATTTTCAAAAACATTTACATACAGTGTTTACAGTTTATAAACCACTCATAATAAGGTAAGGCCCACCCTGAAAATTTCGGTCATAATTTCAAATAAACACTGCTCTGGCAAATTTATAATTTTTGTCTTGGAATTCTTCCATAGACATGTTTAAAATATGTTACGACAAAATCTTGAAATGTGTCGTATTAGTGCTTATTTCAAAATCATGACCACATCTCAGTGTGGTTCTTGACGTATTGCCCCGTCGTGAGATGGCCTTTGTTGCCTGTTAACCCCTTGACTGCCGAGAAAAAGTGAACACGATCCAACCGCAAGAGAAATAGATCCTCATGAGCCCCCGCTACTGTGGGGGCTCATGAGGATCTATGTCTCTTGCTGAGACCAATTTGTATCCATGTTTCTTGGACGGTTTCGCCTTTTGGTCTTTGAATGAACCACGATTTCAGAAACAAAAATGTACGTACTTTGCCAGGGAATGGATTAAACTCAGTCTAATAACCAACTAACTAACTAACTAACTAATTAACTACCTAATTAACTACCTAATTAATTATAAGACTGTCCTTAACGCATTGTGAGTAGCATAGTATCTGTAGATGTTGGAACTGTGTTATTTTCTGTGTCAGCTTCAGTAGATGAATTGATCGTGATCTCGCTAGAGTAGTTTTCTGGAGTATATGGTAATGTGGGTTTGGGGGAGGGGGGATGGGTTTTGGTGGTATTTGTATAATCGTGAATTTCTCTGTTTAAAGCAATCTGCTTCATGGCGGGCTTTGATTTATAAACTTCGCCGATATAACGGGTTATCAATGTCGTCTTGCCTGATCTAAGACTTTTCTAATAATAATAATAATAATAATATTAATAATAATAATAATAATAATAATAATAATAATAATAATAATAATAATAATAATAATAATAATAATAATAATAATAATAATAATAATAATAATAATATAACTCTTCTATAGCGCAATATCCCCACAAAGAAAGGATCAGAGCTCTTTACATCTAAATAATCTAATTGAAATTAGCTAATTAAGGCACCGACAACATACAAAAACGCAATCATTCATCGGTCCAAATGCACACTGACAGAATACTAAAATAATAAACATGACATTTCAAGAGCCTGATAAGATATATACATGTTGATGGGAAAACGTAGCGTTTATCAATCCCTTTCAAACGCCAGATTTAAAAACAAAATGTTTTCAATCTAGTCCTGAAAATGGCCAAAGATGGTACATGGCGAATATCATGGGGAAGGGCATTCCACACTTTTTCTACCCTTTTCACAATCCCTGTGAGTGGGTATACGTACTTGAGGTTTTCCACTGCCTTTTGAGCGTAACGGAACGAACTTTCCTGCATACAAAAAAGAGCAGTAGAGAAGAAAAGCTTTCATCGTACAACATTAAAACTTCATAATTTTACGCTAACCATTTTGTCCAGCATTGTGTGTGAGATATACTAATAGCATTTACAAAGGAGACATTGCGAACTATTGACCCATTACATTCTGACGATGAATATTTTCAGTTTGCTTATTATCGTATTAATGCTACCTTACAGATCAAGAGACAGATCAACCATTTTTGTTCAAGGGCGGTGCCAGGATAGCTTGGCGCCTCAGGCGCCAAACTATCCTGGCACCACCCTTGTACTATTATAGTCAAATTTATTTCAAGCAATGAATATTAGAATGAAAAGTGTTCAGCCTTTACTGCCTAGAGTAGATCGCTTGCAGTGATTCTTTTGTGCCCAGCATTATTGTGAGACATACAAGGATATAAAGGAGATATTACGATCTGCTAACCCTATTCTGCCTGGCGTAGGTCGTTTTAATCTGTTAATTTGTTTGTTTCTTTCTGTACCTTTCACCGATTATGTTGTAAATTTTAAGTTCTGTCAGGTGAATTTGTTTGTTTCCTTGCTCTTTTGCTTTTCATTCATTCATTCATTCATTCATTCATTCATTCATTCATTCATTCGTTAACTCGTTCATTCACTCATTGATCCTTCGTATGGTTAACCCCTTCACTGCCAAGAAAAAAGTGAACATGATCCAACTGGAAGAGACATAGATCCTCATGGGTCCCCGCGACTGCGGACGCTCATGACGATCTATACCTCTTGCTGAGACCAATTTGTATCCATGTTTCTTGGACGATGTTGGCTTTTGGTCGTTGAATGAACCCAAATTTAAGAAACAAAATTGTACGTACAGTGACATGGAAGGGATTAAAGCTTCGCCCATTAAAGTGTCTATGACATTAAAGCGTTACCCTTGTGGAGAAACTGTACGGGCCTGTGGAGGCGTTACAGAAGACCACAGATTTCATTTTGAGAGCCGAACTCCCAAGTGTGACGGCGTTCGAGAAGAAGAAGATGAAGATAGCGTTACCCTGGGAAACGCTATAATCGCTTATTGCAAGGAAAGAAGCGGTCTTTTTTTTTTTTAATAGCATTACAGCATAAACATATAAAGTAGGGTCATTGAGTTGGAGCGCAATTTATCTTTAATAAGTGCATTTAATTGGAGTGCAAAATTAGAAACGTGTTCAGCCCCTTCACTGCATCGGATACGCGCTTCGTCTCGAATGAGTTAAGGAAAACATATACAAAGAAACAACGAAACACACGCACGCGCACACACACACACACACACACACACACACACACACACACACACACACACACACACAAACACACACACACACACACACACACACACAGGCACACACACTATATTAGCTGCGAATAAAGCGTATCACAGGAGTATATATATATATACCCGTATCTCACAAACTGAAAATTGAAAGAAAACATGTGAAAAATATCGAAGTGTACCAACTAGCTTTATCTCATTCACTCTCGATCAAACTCAAAAGGAGATGGATCGACCATGAAAGCTCAAGGACGATCATGACTTTATGCTGGTATTTAGTATTTGAGGACAACTCCCATTACTCAACAGGCCATGAGGCCGATGTCGGCCGCAGTGGGCCCGCGCACGACTTTGCGCGGACCCACTGCGGCCGACCACGGCCCATATAGCCTTTATCGTGCTGGGAACTCTCAGTTTGGAAAATAGTTCAATGTGTTGGCAAAACTAATAAAAGTAAAAGTAAAAAGTCCAATATGGTTTGACATAATCACGAAAAGCCATTTTTGCTCTGCTGTGTCATATTACAAGTTATACTAAAAATCCGACTACCCATGGTTTTCCTTTTCCAAGATCTAGACGAATGCAACTGGAAAAAAATCCTCATGAGCCCCGCACTTCCGGGGACCCATGTGGATCTGTTCCTCTTGCTGGAACTATTTATACCTGTAATTTATCTCTGAAAGGAGGGTCGGGGGGTGGGGGGGGGGGGGGTATGCCATTTCAAGCCATTGATGTTGAGGAGGTAAACTGAATACGCTGGCCACGGGAGGATCTATGCCTATTGCGGGACACATTTATACCTGTGATCCTCTAGAAGGGAAAGGATGTCAGCCCTCAAGTCATTGATGATGGTCTAAATTAAACTGGCAGAGTCCTCTAAATCTGGTAACATGATTGAATGACATACACGAATATAGCGCGAACGCGCTGAATTCTCTGCGTTTCGTTTCAATTTATGGATTGTCTCCCAGTACTGCGCACACTGCACTCCACCAAAAAGCTCCACCGCGCAGGCTTTAGGAAACGCCCACGGACTATGACACTGAACTTTCCAAGTCCTGTAGCGATGGGCAAGGGGCAAAACGGCAGGTGAAAGATGTCACTGGAAGCCGCAGTCTCAAACCTGCATGTAGGCGGTTCAGGATATTGGTCGCCTGATGTTGACCTGGGGATGACAACGTCACTCGGCACACCCTGAACGACCAAGCAGCCTTCTCTAGGGACAGCACTGCTTGCTCCACACGGAGAGGGGCCTAGAAAAGGTGGCCTAACCAAAGCTCATCCCCTCGTAACCCCAGTTGGCTAGCCGCGGTCAACGGGCATCTTCTCATGCGGTCAGAAAACAAGAAAAAACAACGGATCCACTCTCATGACGACCACGACCGGACTCAACGTAGCATGCTGGAACATCCGAACCATGCTCGACACAGCAGACAGCGGACGCCCTGAGCGTCGCTCCGCCCTCATTGCCCATGAATTGCGGAGGTTAAACATCGACATCGCCGCGCTCAGCAAAGTACGCCTCCCGGAGGAAGGCAGCCTCCAAGAACTTGGCGCTGGCTACACCCTCTACTGGTCAGGCAGGCCTGCATCAGAAAGACGGCTCTCAGGCGTGGGCTTCATGGTGAAGACCCCCATTGCGACTAAGTTGGAAAACCTACCAACGGGTCACTCCGATCGCATCATTTCCATGTGCCTCCCACTGAGACACCAGCAATACGTCACCCTTCTCAGTGTGTACTCCCCAACCCTCCTGGCAGAGCCTGCAGAAAAAGACAAGTTCTACTCTGACCTGCGCAGCCTCCTTCAGAGCACCCCTGCAGACGACAAAGTCATCATCCTTGGCGACTTCAACGCCAGAGTGGGCCAAGACTCTGAAGCCTGGAAAGGAGTCCTCGGCAAGCATGGCGTTGGGAACTGCAATGACAATGGTCGCCTACTGTTGGAGCTCTGTGCAGAGCAGCAATTTGTCATCACCAACACTACTTTCCAGCAAAAGGACAGTCCTCGCTCCAAGCACTGGCACCTTATCGATTATGTCCTAGTGCGTCAGAGGGACCGAAGTGACGTCCTCCTCACCAGAGTGATGCCCAGCGCAGAGTGCCACACTGACCACCGCCTTGTTCGCTGCAAACTCAGGCTCCGCCTCAAGCTGAAACCCAAGAAAGGCCCCCCCCCCCCCCCCCCCCCAAGAAAAAGCTTGATGTTGCCAGCCTTCAGCGTGACGACAAGAAAGCTGCCCTTCAGGCCGATTTACAGCGATTGCTCAAAGACACAGTTGATCCAGCAGACTCCTCCCCTGAAACACTCTGGGAACAACTGAAAACTGCTATTGTAAAATCTTCTGTGGAAGTCTTGGGCTTTGCTAGAAAGAGGAACAAAGACTGGTTTGACGAAAACGACGTAGAGATCCAGAAACTTCTAGCAAAAAGAAGAGCCGCCCACCAGGCCCACCTAGCCCAGCCTTCCTGCCCTGTGAAGAAGTCTGCCTTCCGCCTCATCTGCAGCAGTCTCCAGCTCAAGCTTAGAGAACTCCAGAACGAGTGGTGGTCCAGACTCGCACAGAGGACCCAGCTCTGCTCTGACAACGGTGACTACAGGGGCTTCTACGAAGCACTGAAAGCAGTGTATGGCCCTAGGCACCTGGTACAAAGTCCCCTGCGAAGCGCTGATGGACAGGCACTCCTCACAGATAATACCTCCATCTTGAACCGCTCGTCGGAATACTTTCAGGACCTCTTCGGCGCTGAGCGCACTGTTCAAGAAACAGTCATCCTCCAAATCCCACACCTTCCACTAAAGGTTGAATTGGACGAACCGCCCACCGCCGAAGAGACCCTCACAGCCATCCACCAGCTCAAGAGTAGCAAAGCAGCAGGCATTGACGGAATCCCGCCAGAGATATGGAAACATGGAGGCCCAGCACTGCACAACAAGCTCCACGACCTCTTTCTCTGCTGCTGGGGAAAAGGAACACTACCAAAGGATCTCCGTGATGCAGTCATCATCACCCTGTACAAGAACAAAGGAGAGAAGTCTGCCTGCTCTAATTATCGTGGAATTACCCTGCTGTCCATTGCCGGGAAAATTCTCGCAAGGTTGCTCCTGAATCGGCTGGTACCTGCCATCGCTGAAGACCACCTCCCAGAGGGCCAGTGTGGCTTCAGAGCCAACAGGAGTACCACCGACATGGTCTTTGTGCTGAGACAGCTTCAGGAGAAGTGCCGCGAGCAGAACAAAGGGCTGTACGTAACGTTTGTCGACCTAACAAAAGCGTTTGACACTGTGAGCAGGCAAGGTATGTGGCAGATCCTGGAGCGACTAGGCTGTCCCCCAAAGTTCCTCAACATGATCGTCCAGCTCCACGAGGACCAGCAAGGCCAGGTCAGACTAAACAGTGACCTCTCAGAACCATTCCCCATTCGCAACGGCGTGAAGCAAGGCTGCGTGCTGGCACCGACCCTCTTCACCATCTTCTTCAGCATGATGTTGAAGCAGGCCACAGTGGACCTCGACGATGACGACGCAGTGTACATCAGGTATCGTCTCGATGGCAGGATGTTCAACCTCAGACGACTGCAGGCCCACACGAAAACCCTAGACCAACTGATTCGTGAGCTGCTCTTTGCTGATGACGCTGCCCTCGTTGCACACACAGAGAGAGCCTTGCAGCGCATTACGTCCTGCTTCGCAGATGCCGCCCAGCTCTTTGGACTTGAGTTCAGTCTGAAAAAGACAGAGGTCCTTCATCAGCCAGCACCCAAGGAAGAGCATCGCCCTCCCCACATCACCATCGGCGAGTCCAAACTGAAGTCTGTACACCAGTTTACCTACCTCGGCTGCATCATCACGTCAGACGCCAAGCTGGACAAGGAGCTGGACAACAGGCTGGCAAAAGCGAACAGTGCTTTCGGGCGACTATTCAAGCGGGTGTGGCACAATCAACAGCTGAAAAAAGGCACCAAGATCAGCGTGTACAGAGCTGTCGTCCTCACCACCCTGCTGTACGGTTCCGAGTCCTGGGCCCTCTACCGCAGCCAACTACGACTCCTCGAACGCTTTCACCAGCGCTGCCTGCGTACCATCCTCAGCATTCACTGGAGTGACTATGTCACCAACGTCGAGGTCCTTGAACAGGCGGAAACTGTGAGCATCGAGGCTTTGCTGCTGCGGACACAGCTTCGCTGGGCGGGGCACGTCTCCAGGATGGAGGATCATCGCCTACCCAAGATCACTCTGTTCGGCGAGCTCGCCACTGGACACCGAGACAGAGGATCACCAAAGAAGAGATACAAAGACGGTCTCAAGAAGTCACTTAGTGCCTGCCAAATCGACCACCGCCAGTGGTCTTTGCTTGCTGCGGACCGTGACACCTGGCGCTCCACCATTCACAAGGCAGCCGTCTCCTTTGAGGACTCTCGCAGAGCTAACCTCAAGGACAAGCGGCTCAGGAGAAAAAACAGAGTTGTCGTAACTCAGAACCGTGACCAGACCTTCCCCTGCAGCCACTGCGGTCGAACCTGCCTGTCCCGGATTGGCCTCCGCAGTCACGAAAATGCCTGCAGACGACGTGGGCAAGCCCTATAGAATCTTCGTTTGCGAAGTCAAGCCATGATGATGGATTGTCTCACATTAGAAGCGGACTAAATTAGTATCACCCGCATATCCAGTTTGCGCAAGGCCTTCGAGCCGATGCCTTCCCGAAGGCCTTGTGCCTATGGTTAGTTTGTCTTACATAGTTATGACTTTTTCCAACGGCTGATACCTGCTTGCATCAGTTGCTGGCTATACAGACGACCCAAAGAAATGCGACATTTTTAGAATACATGTAATCTGAAACACAGTGTTTCTGATGATACCAAAAATGAGGCATTTCTTATGCTCGTCAGTATAAATATAATGAAATCCGCTTAGTTTCTCTTAACCCCATCG
This sequence comes from Semisulcospira habei, assembly GCA_036245525.1. NCBI lineage: Eukaryota > Metazoa > Mollusca > Gastropoda > Semisulcospiridae > Semisulcospira > Semisulcospira habei. The sequence continues at coordinate 66,501,749 of BTPG01000006.1, forward strand.
CTGCCAGTGATCGCGAATTTCGCGTCCCAAACGACTGCAAATGGCCGACATTTGCTTGAAGAAGAGCACAGATATAAATGGGACCAAACACAGGCACAAAATCTTAAAAAGAACAAGAGACATAAACCCTCATGAGCCCCCGTTTGCGGGGGTTCATGAGTGTTTATGTCTCTTGCAAATAGGAAGCGTTCGCCTCACCCCGGCAGTGAGGGGGTTAAATGGCCCCGGTGAGACTGTTTCCCTTTCAAATCGCACACTGCGGGAGATGGATCGAACGCCTATGTACTGATCTAGTTGTCATTTAGGGCCTTACACTTTGTCAGTAGATGGCCATGGACCGCCTGCAACCAGATCCGGATTACAACCGACGTTGCTAGGCAATCAGAAGTAGGTCAAATTTTGTACGTATTTGGACAAACACAGTCGACTGAAAGCCCGGCCGGAATCACGTGAGATATCGCGGTGTTTGTCCGGGCTTTTAACTCTTTCACTGCCCGTGAGATAACGTGAGGACACAATCCGACTTACAGAGACATAACTGAATCCTCGTAAGTCCCAGGCAGTTGCAAGGGGCGCATGGATATCTGTCACTCTTGCTGATACCACTTTGTGTCTGTGTTTCTTGGACGGCTGAGGTTCTTTAGCGTTGAATTAACAATGATTTCAGAAACACAGTCCGTGCCCATTGTGATGGCAGTGAATGGGCTCGTCTACTGTATGCGTCAACAAGACAGTTTGTGACCAACATCTTATTTTATAATCAATTTTCCATAAGCATCGTCCGTATAGCTGATCGTACGTGGTTCTGCTAAAGCCCTGTACTGCCGAGAAACGCTCAACACCACCCAACTGCAAGAGGAATAGATCCTCATGAGCCCCCGCAGTCGCGGGGGCTCATGAGGATCTATGCCTCTTGCTGAAACCACTTTGTATCTGCGGGTCCTTCAACGGTTTGGACGTTGAATTTGCAAAGATTTGAAAACCACATTCTGCGTCCTCTGGCACTGAGGGGGGTTAAGGAGGAGGAAAACACGCAAAAAATTTAAAAAATTGATGAAGTGAGGATATTTGGTTGGATCGACCACGATAGCGCAAGGGCATTGAGCAATACGCGTGTAGCCTTTCATGCCGGCGTCACACGAACCAGCCACTATCTCTAACGTTTGATGAAATCTGTTCTGACTTCTATTGAAGTATTAGTCCCTTCCAGGCCACTGGACGCACATTGCGTTTCCGAAATCTTTGTTCGTTCAGAGACAAAGAGACTCAGACATCCAAGGAACACGGACACTAATTGGTCTCAGCAAGAGGCATAGATCCTCATGAGCCCCCGCAGTTGCGGGGGCTCATGAGAATCTATGCCTCTTGCGACTGAATAGAGTTTACTTTTCATAAAAGAAAAGGGGGGGGGGGGGTAAAATCCGTGCAGCTTTTTAAGCGAAAAAGTCCAGGCACAAACGACGGGCTTGTTCAGATTGCATGTCACGTTAACTCATTCTACCCCAGACACACCACAGCAAGATAAGGATCGACCATGATAGTTTAAGGGTGATGCCAGAATAGCTTGGCGCGCATATTCTGGCATCACCCTTGAACTATCATGGTCGATCTGTGTCCTGCAATGCAATGCAGTCTTCAGAGGACAACGGCAAAATTTAAGGATTTCGGTGTTGGGGTAGAATGAGTTAAAGGTCCTGGTAAGTGGCACGTACAGTTTTAGTGCAGCCGAACTGATGAGTTTCAGGTCGTTCTCCATAGGCAATAGCTGTACCTGTCCCCCGTAACCCGCCCGCTAGGGCCGTCCGTTATCACCCCGGTGTCGTGGACCTGAGAACCCCGAACTAACCAGCAAAAACATTGGTACTTGACCGCATCGGATGAAAATTATATAACATAAATGTAAACTAATGCCGGATATATATTTGTTTTCATCCCTACGTCACACGACCAATCTCCTTAGCGCAAACCGTACCATGTGACCTCGCTTCAGAAACCATTGTAGCGACTAATGGCGGACTTTTTGTATCCCTCTTTCTGACGCGTCTTGGCTGCCAGTTTTGTTCTACAAAAAAATCACCAAAACGTTCTAAAGTACAAAGTTACTTAGTGTCGTTCGAAACAACAGGCACACTATTGGAGACGGCAACGTTATGAAAGATTTAAAATTAGGTCATTAGTCTGTTATGTATATATGTATTTTCCTTTGACGTCAGTCATGTCTGGCGTGATCCAGGTCGGAAGATTTTTTCTTGATTTCTTTAATGAAAATAGTGGAAGAATGAAAACAAATAGGTTATTGTTAGCAGGGGCTTGCTGCACGGACCCTTGTAGGTCTTTGGGAGGTCAAAGGAACAGATTTTACCCCTCAGGCGTTCGGGGTACAATGGTTCCTCTGACCTCCCTCAGGCCTACAAGGGTCCGTATAGCAAACCGCTGCTGCCAATAACTTATATTTTTCAAACAAACCGTTCCAACGAATCAAATCAAGCAGCAATATAAGGCCACATATTTATATCCAGCGGCTAATTTCATGTCTATTTTTGGCACTCAATGAGACCAATAGTTATAGTCCTGCATCACATTTAATTCCACAACCATCTGCCCAGTACGCAAAGGCCATCGGAACGACGTCGGCCCGATGGCCTTTTGCGCTTTGGATGACTAACAATGTGGCTCATAAAATCGCCCCTTGAAACCTTACCTCATCCATTTTCTTTCGTGCTTTGAAAATCCCACCATCGTTCAGTACCATGCACCCTCATAACCCAGCTGTTATTGTCCTAATTTTGGCGCCCAAAAAATATAACCTTAATATGCACCCACTCCATAAAGTTTATCCTTCTTTGACACATGTATTGATATATTGTATAACAAGCAAATTAATATTCATGAACTTGCTCGATATACTTTCCTTCCCAAAATCCCTTGCGCGCCAAAAAGACTCGATCTTGATGATACTTGCATTTTCAAAACGGAATCGCGAAATATGCTCATGAACCGCAACATTAACAAGCTCCTTATGTGTAGCAGTAATAAAATACTTCTTAGTGTGTATAAACGCTCAAAATTTATATCTTATACACACACACGAAGGGAGAAAAGACGCCAGTGCGTGTCGCTGGACTAACAAGTGAAATTGACGAGATGTCAGCTGGCGATATCGACAACCTGAGAAAAGAACTAAATAAACAAACCTGTTGGCATTTTCCGCAATTATGAGTGATCTAGTTACAAGTAGAATTTACTGAGTATAACGCACGGTTATATAATGCACTGGTGTCTTCATAGTCAGACGAAATCTACGTGCTGAGTCGACAGCGACATGCCGAGTCGTCTGCCATTCGTGTGTTTTGTCTGAACACCGCAATTAGCCTCAAAATGAATGACGCCAGGCACATTTTTGTTTTGGACTGGGTACATAAATTATATTGAGCAACATTTCGCTTGATATAGTGCCGATATAGTGTCTTTCGACTCAGACATTTTGATTCGGGTCTCGTAATCACATCTGCCTGTTATCGGCACTATAGTCAAGCAAACTGTTGCTCAGTATCATATAATATCATAATTATGCTGTCTCTAAATATATAGTTACTATTTACGCAATTCCATGTGGCATAACAGTAATGTGTAGTCTCTGTGTTTAACCCTTTGGCTGTCGGTAGCGTTTTTTGTCGCGAGGATTCCTGTCGGAATCCTCGCGACAAAAAGCGCTACCGACAGCCAAAGGGTTAACTTCAATGAGACTAAAATGGTGTCAGTACTCTTTCAGAAGGCTCCCATGCAGCGAGGCCAGATGCGTGATTTTACAGCGCGGCTTTGACACAGCATGGCATCTGTCTGTGACAACGGCTTTTGCGTATTATATTCTCAAAATAAATTTATCCGGAAACGGTGTTACAGCCTATTACACAGTATAGAGCGGGCTAGATGCAGGCAGACACAACCTGTTTCATCCTTGATTAAAATTTCCAATTTTGCGAGAAGGTTAAAAGAGGGCTTGAAGGTCTCCTGTTTGTTTCCTTTGTTTCGTTTTTTTTTTTGTTTGTTTGTTTGTTTTGTTTTGTTTTGTTTTTTTGTTTGTTTGTTTGTTTGTTTTTCGGGGGGGGGGGGGGTGTGCTTTTTGTTTTGTTTTGTTTGTTTTCTTTGTTTGTTTGTTTGCTTGTTTGCTTTTTGTTTGTTTTTGTTTGTTTGCTTGCTTAGTTGTTTGTTTCGTTTTATTTTATTTTGTTTTGTTTTGTTTTGTTTTGTTTTGTTTTGTTTTGTTTTTGTTTTGTTTTGTGGTTTTGTTTTGTTTTGTTTTGTTTTTTGTTTTTGGTTTTTTTTTGGGGGGGTTGTTGTTTTTTGGGGGTTTTTTTTGTTTGTTTTGTTTTTTGTTTTGTTTTGTTTTGTTTGTTTTGTTTATGATGCTGGTTCAGCATGTATGTTTTTATATGCTTGTTTGTTCGTTCCTTCGTTCGCTCGTTCGTTTGTTTGCTTTGTTTGTTTGTTTGTTTGTTTGTTTGTTTGTTTGTTTGTTTGTTTGTTTGTTTGTTTGTTTGTTTGTTTGTTTGTTTGTTTGTTTGTTTGTTTGTTTGTTTGTTTGTTTGTTTGTTTGTTTGTTTGTTTGTTGTTTGTTTGTTTGTTTGTTTGTTTCGTTTCGTTTCTTATCGTTTCGTTTGGTTTGGTTTGGTTTGGTTTAGTTTAGTTTGGTTTGGTTTGGTTTGGTTCGGTTTGGTTTGGTTTGTTGTTTTGTTTTGTTTTGTTGTTGTTTTTTGTTCTTGTCTTTTTTTCTGAGGGGGGTGGGGAGGGTGGCAGCGGGGAGGGGGGGGGGGCGCTGGGAAGGATGACATTGTATTTAAACTATGGAGCCCTATAACAGAAAAAAGAGATCGTGCTTTCAAGACTTTCAGAAGATCGACGCGATCGAGGTGTAAGGGTGAGACAATAAAAGAGCAGGCGTCAGTTGCAAAGAGTGAGCTTAGTCCTACGCCAGCCACTAAGCAAGGTGCTCCGCGATAGCGGGGTACCTTGCTTAGTGGCTGGCGCATGACTAAGCTCAATCACTCAACTAACCCAGTTTCCAAAAGCATACTTTAACATTGCTTAAAAAAGTGAAACGACATGAGGAATGTGGTCATGGAACGCTGATCATTGCGTTAACACATTCGAGACGAGCTGCATTAGGATACACGGCTTTATGCCGCGTATCCGGATGCGGCACGTCTAGAATTAGTTAATTCTTGCAATCACACAAAATGTGCCCCCATATCTCCGAGCTATTTCAATTGGGTTTAAATTACTATTTCTGTAGCTCTCTCTGCCTCTCTTTCTCTTCACCTCCCAAAACTCCCTCTTCCCTGCTCCGCGCTTTTTTCAGGGGAGGGGGGATTCCAGAACACCTGGAATTTCTAACCCAGATCCGCCGCTGATTAAGATCCTAAGTTACCATCTAACAGACATGCACAGAGACCATGAAACAGTTCAAAACATTATAGGCAGAAAAATAATTGATTATTTGACGTCAGAACAAAAATTTTATGAATTTTATATCATGGCACTTACCAAGATACTTGAAGCGAGAAATGGTTAACCCCTTCACTGCAGAGGCAAAGTGAACGCTACCCAGCTGCAAGAAACATAAATCCTCATGAGCCTCCGCGACAGCGGGGGCTCGTGAGGATGTATGTATCTTGTTAGTCCTATGTTCTTTATGCCTAAATTTGTCTCATTTACATTTGTGTTCTTCAAGAGAAAATAAGTCAGTGTGCAGTCTTTTCTGACGCGAAATTCGTGATCACAGGCAACAAGGGGTTAACAACGGTCTATAAAAAATAATAACGTTGTTGAGATAACATTTTTCTCTTTTTTCTTCTTCTACTTCTTCTTTTATTTTTTTTTTTTTTTATTTATTTTTTTTTTTTTTACATAATTGTTTTCCAAATGGCCATTTATTTGTTTGTTTGATCATTTCTTTTTTACTTTCTTTCTTTCTTTCTTTCATTCGTTCATTCGCGTGATTTTGTGTGGGGAAAAAAACGTTGCGGCACTTTTTCATGTACTCTTATTTACAAAGATAGTGTTGTTGGGCATGTTTCAGCTGACCTGACCTGCAGCCGTTTTCACAGAACATTCACTGTCACAGAATATGACTGAATCAAGTTGTCTGAATCGACGCTATCAAGCAGGCCAAGGGAGGTGTGGCTTGCCTCAGATTACGTTGGTTACGTGCATTATACCCGTGGAGACACGGTTGGTTACGGTCATTATTCCCCTAGAAACGCACCTACGTAAGCGCCCGGTGTAACACGCCGAATGACACCCACGCCAGATCAAGCTGGAGTCACTTTGACGAGCGCAGATCGACGAAGAAACACTTCAAGTCCAAGAAAAACCTTTGCGTGAGGTGAGTACCCAGTGCGCAAAAGGCCATCGGGCCGACATCGGCCGACGTTTGCCCGCGCACGGCTGTGTGCGGGTCAACGGCGGCCGACGTCGTTCCGATAGCCTTTTGCGCATTGCCGGGGTAGAAGGTCAAAATGGCTGTCATGCCAGAGTCGACTCATTCTCACAATGGCGTGCGTCAGTGCAACCTAAAGTGTGCCAGTATGTATGCCAGATCGACTCAGGGTTTGTTTGTTTTTTGTGCCCACACATGACCCAGCAAGGGTCATTTTGGCGTGTGAAGAGCGTATGAAGGGAGCAGCACGCCATCAATTGAAATGGCACGCCAAATGACCCAGGGTCATGACTTAGGCGTTACCGGCACAAGTGACCCCGCCGGGTCGATTTTGCGTGAGCGTCATTTGGCGTGTTACACCGGCCACTCCCACTGCACTGTCCAAGCAAACATATTGACTGTGGGGAGAAGTTTATTGAAGTACACGTGCGTTGTTCTATCAAGAGATGTTTTCAAGTTCTCTGTTTTAAATAGTGTTGCGAAACAAAAAAGGTAAGAAGTTATCATTTTGTATATTTTCAAATAGCGCCGGCTTTGCGGCCTGAAAACCACACAGTCATTCTATCTAATAATTGACACATTCCCGTATATAAAGTTCAGTTACTTACATATTTTTGTCAGAAGAACTCGATTCATAACGTAAATTGTTAGCTACATGGTGGTTGGCCCTGCTGGGGAGATTCACTAATTAACCCATTCAAGGTGTCACGTAACGAAAGTTACGTATAGCGTTGCCGCCGGTGGCAACGCTATACGACACTTACACAGCTATTGATGCATGACACCTTAAGTGAGTTAACACACACGCCACAATGTTTTCCCTTCATCAATAATGGTTTAGTCTAGACCGCTTCTCTTTGTGTGTACACCACATGTGTGGATAGATAGCGTGTATCTTTTAACGCCGTAAAGAAGGTATGTAAAAAATCTACATGTATGCCTAGTTATAAATTAGACGGTGATTCCAAAATGAATAGACGAAATCAGAAGCATGTTCCCCCATCCCCCCACCCACCCACCCACCCCCCCCCCCCCCACCCACCCACCCCCCACCCCCCCAAATAAATTTTTTTTAAAAAAAACAAAAAAACTGTGCATCTTTTGACGAAAACAGTGAATTATAAGCCCGCCGGGACAGACCCCAATGTGACACAGCATGTTTGTCCGGCTTTTTTTTTTTTTTTTTAATCTACTGTTTTCGTCGAAACACTTGCAATTTGGACCAGAGTCTGATTTCCGAACACGGTCTCAGAACGGAATATTGTCCACGATAAATACTTGGTGGAAGAAACGCAAGCTACAGCTAGTTAAAGTTGAACAAACTATAGTCTGAGAGATCAAAGAGCATGCGTGTATTGACAGACTCACGTAAGTGTGGGCAAGGTGAAGTAACTGAAAAACAAATAATCCTATCTGCCAGAAAATGGGAAGACGAGGCGGGGTGGGAGGTGTTGGGGTGGGGGTGGGGTGTGGGGGAGGCGGCGGGACGCAAGCGATAGTGAATAGAGAATATCGTTGATTTATTGACTGGATGTATGGATATAATATTAACCCCTTCACTGCCAGTGATCGCGACGAATTTCGCGTGTGGAACCACCGCACACTGACCGCCGGATAGTGGCGTGAAAGTCACAGATTAACTCATTCAGCCCGACGGGCGTATTTCCCAAATTTTGGAAGCGTCATCTAATGACTATGCACCAGTTGCAGGAGATGGATCGACCATGATATTACAAGGGTAGTGCTAGATTAGCTTGGCGCCGACAGGCGCCAAGCTAATCTGGCACTACCCTTGAATAATCATGGTCGAACCATCTCCTGCTGTAGGGCGTCAGGGCTGAATGGGTTAAATGAGATTTCTTTTAGAAAGGCCAACAACAACAAAAAAAAAGACTAACAAAAGACATAAATCCTCATGAGCCCCCGCGACTGCGCGTGCTCATGAGGGTTTATGTCTCTTGCAGCTGGGCAGCGTTCGTTGTGCCTTGCCCCTAAGGGGTTGAACTAGGGGTGGGGTGGTAGGGCAAGCAAAACAAGCATAATATAATATTATTTGTCCAAAGAACAAAGGCAGGGGAAAGCATGGGCAGGGAGGCGATCACGAATGATAGGATCTATTGAGAGTGTAATCAATAAGTGTTGAGTAAGCAAAGCACACACACACCACCCCCACCCCCCACCCCCACCCCTCCCCCACCCCACCCCACCCCCATTCCATCCCCCCCCCCCCCCCCCTTCAACAAAAATAAAAGTCAGATATTTGCGAGCGGTGTGGATCGTAAACGATACTGATGGGGGTGCCTTGATATAATTGACAGACAAACCTGAGGGTGGTTAAAGTAAGCAACAACAACAAAACAAAAAAAACTACCCTTCCCTATCTGATTGAAGCCCCGCCCCTATCAGGCACTGCCATTTGATCGTCCGCGCTCGTTGGCTGGGATGCCGTAGACTGCTGACGTCATACACCACAGCCCGCTATGATTTCTGGTACAGAGTAAAGTTCCTCTAGCCATGCCTTCAGCCACCTGCAAGCGGAGGCATAGATCTTCTTGAGGCCCCCCCCCCTCCCCCTCCCTCCCCGCGTAAGCGATGGGGGGGGGGGAGGGCGGGGGGGGGGGGGAGGGCGGGGGGGGGGGGAGGGGGGGGGCTCATGAAGATCTGTCTCTTGCTTGAGTTCATCAGACGTCTGTGCCATTTCCCTCAGCCGACGTATGACAGTTATACAGAGAACGGCGGACCCAACGCTAGCTTAGTCAAGTATGATTTCGCGCCGTGTACATGGCTCCCCCTTACCCAAGTCGGCACAGCCTGCAAGAGGTAAGATCCTCATGAGCTCCCGCACATGCGGGAGCCTCATGATGATCTATGCCTCTTTCTGGGCCTTGTCCTGTTTCTTCGACGGCCGAGGGTGTGTGGACGTACGCGTTCAGTCTGTGGTTTGTCAGTTCTGGGTGGCAGTGAGGAAGCGGAGAGAGAGAGAGAGAGAGAGGGTGCAATGACGCAAATTCCCCCCTTCTCTCTCTCTCTCTCTCTCTCTCTCTCTCTCTCTCTCTCTCTCTCTCTCTCTCTCTCTCTCTCTCTCTCTCTCTCTCCCTCTCTCTCTCTCTCTCTCTGGCTCAGCTCCACAGTTCCAGCCCTTATCCCGCCCCCTTTTACTCTTTCACGTCTAGCAGCAAATGTCGAAGAATCGGTCTTGATATCTCAAGGGTAGTGCCTGACTAGCTTGGCGTTGTAAATCAGAAATACAAGGCATGACTTTGTAGTTAAATTTTGTTCGACACATAAATATGACAGGATCAGCGTAGAATTTATTTCGCTGGTCCCAGCTGTGTGTATGAATTCTATAATGGTTAGGAGACGATTGTAAAGTCACAGTCTGTGTGATCTGTTTTAATTTTGCCTGGATGAAAAGAATTACACTATTCCCGCAGGTTTCTTTTATTCTTCATTTTGCTGCAGACATTTTCTTAACATATATTTTATACAACTCCCGCCCTTTTCAGGATTTCTAGCTTGTCTCAAGCCACTTGTAAGATAAAGCTCGTGCTGTCTCCGCGACGGCGCCTGGTCACTTTTGGTTTTTAACCCCTTCAATGCCACTGTATGTACACTGTACGTATGACATCTGTGTAAATTCAACGCGAATGAGCTGCAGCCGTCCCATGAACAATGGATACAAAGTGGTTTCAGCAAGAGGCATAGATCCTCATGAGCCCCCGCGACTGCGGGGGCTCATGAGGATCTATACCTCTTGCAGTGGTGTGGTGGTCATTTTTTTCTCGGCATTGAAGGCGTTAAGAACTACGTAACGATAAGCAGATGCGAAGACGGATGCTCAAATAAACAATAAATGCTGTACATAAATTTATTATATATGCATGTTTTCTGAGCTTACACGACTGGAGGTTACACATCTAAGACATCTATCGCAGTTTGGAAACAATGACGGAGGAAAACTGCAAAGTCAGTATGACTTGTATTCCAACACAGACAAGTCACACTCCTTTTTCTGACAGCAGCTCTAAGCGCTAGGACACCATTTGGACGCGAAATCTGAGGTCAGTTTGTTGTATAAATACAGATTGTTACATTGGTGTTTAATCCTTTCCCCGCCACTGGGCATACATTATTGTTTCTGAAATCTTGGTTCATTCAACGACACTGAAAAAGCCAACACCGTCCAAGAAACATGGATACAAATTGGTATCAGCAAGAGGCATAGATCCTCATGAGCCCCCGCAGTCGCTGGGGCTCATGTGGACCTATGTCTCTTGCAGTTGGAGCGTGTTCACTTTTTTTCTCGGCAGTGAAGTTATACTGAGAATCTCACTCGAATGGGTTTAAACCCTTATCCTACGAGCGAAAACGATTAGGGTAAGGTCTGTAAGACCACGAGAGTGAGATTCTCAGTATCACCTAAACACCGCTGTAAGAATTTCTTTATTTCTTATCTTTGTGTTTGCACTAATCCTATGTGAACTGGTTTCGGCATATGCACGTAGAGCAACACATCCGCCATTGAGTTTTGGCAAAGATGTTAACATGATTTACTTTTATATTTGACGTTGATATTTTGGATGCCAGACGAATGTTCCTACAGGGTGACGCAGGGTAATAGCGCAATGCATGCCACCAGAGTGTCAGTTGTCACCATGAAATAGTGATGTCATTTCACGTGAGCTGAAAGTTGCTCAAATGTGTCAACAGCTCGTGTGCCCGTGCCTTTTTGTTGACCAGACTTTCTGAAAGACATTTTTGTGCACCGACACCTGGCCGTTCTCGCACACATGTGCATGATGCAGCTGTTCCGCCTCGAATGAGGCGTGGAAGAAGCTGATTAACCTGTTCAGTGCCGAGAAAACGTAAGCATCACCCAACTAAAGGAGCAGTAGATCCTTTAGCATCACCCAACTAAAGGAGCAGTAGATCCTTAAGCATCACCCAACTAAAGGAGCAGTAGATCCTTAAAGCATCACCCAACTAAAGGAGCAGTAGATCCTTAAGTATCACCCAGCTAAAGGAGCAGTAGATCCTTAAGCATCACCCAGCTAAAGGAGCAGTAGATCCTTAAGCATCACCCAACTAAAGGAGCAGTAGATTCTTAAGCATCACCCAACTAAAGGAGCAGTAGATCCTTAAGCATCACCCAACTAAAGGAGCAGTAGATCCTTAAGTATCACCCAGCTAAAGGAACAGTAGATCCTTAAGCATCACCCAGCTAAAGGAGCAGTAGATCCTTAAGCATCACCCAACTAAAGGAGCAGTAGATCCTTAAGCATCACCCAACTAAAGGAGCAGTAGATCCTTAAGTATCACCCAGCTAAAGGAGCAGTAGATCCTTAAGCATCACCCAGCTAAAGGAGCA
>BTPG01000006.1:66518555-66603555 GCA_036245525.1 Semisulcospira habei
ATTAGTACGCTCTGTGGGCTCGTGTAGCGACAGGATTTCTGAAGAAAAATAGCAAGAGCAACAAAATGATGTCATTATATAAGCGTCACGTCATGGCATCGTTAGTCCCACGACCCCGTGTGACGAATTTGATGTTTGACGTCACACAGCCGAAAGGCACGCAGTCTCTTCCAGGGCTGAATGTTTTTTTTCCAGACAGCCTCTTCTAGGGGCGGTCCGTGGCGCAGTGGTTAAGGCGCCTGCCACCAATTCCAAAGGTGAGCGGTTCGATACCGGGTTCCGGCGTTGGACTTTTCTCCTCTGGTAAGTGTCACCGTTAATTCGGGCGGACCGTCGGGGGTTCTTTCTCCGGGTACTCCGGTTCTTCCACCCCCCACACTTTGGTACCGGTCTCAGGCCACTTTACAAAATTTCAAATACAAGCGATAAAAAAAAATCTCTGTAACTTCAGTAGCTGACTGGCCCTTCGTTTGTCTTGTACTGTGTTTGTCTTAAATGGCGTAAATCCGTGTCTGTTTCGTGAGTGTGTGTGTTGGGTTTTAGGCGCGGCGCTTTGAGTCGATTTCCCCAAAAATTGAGAAAAAGCGCCTATATAATAACGGTATTATTATTATTATTATTTAGGGCTGACTGTTTGATGGAAGTATATAGTGGCTCCAAAACTTGCAAAAATGAATTAATTCTTATTTAAAGGGTTGAAGAGGTACAACGCTGGATTATGAACTCATTTAATATCTCCCTTTTATCTAGCAAAGTATGTAGTAAGAGTAACAAACAAGATGAGGATTTCATCCCAAAGTCTACCGTATTGTTTGGAGCACACATGAGTTTTTGTTTTAGGAACATTCAGAGTTGTTCATATTTTTAAGTTTACACTTCTGATCCATTTCCCTCCTCTCGAAGGTAATCTCTGATTAACACACATGCCGGCGCACACAAATAAAGACGGACACACGACGCTTCCCGCCATTATTACACTCTGTGGGTTCGTGTAGCGACAGGAATTCTGAGGAAGAATAGTACGAGCAGCAAAATGACGTCACTATAAGCTTGAAGTCATGGCATCGCTAGTCTCACGACGCTGTGTACGCAGTGACGCATTTGCGTCAGTTCAGCAACAATGTATAACAACAGCAACAATGTATAATGTGGCTAGCGCTTTTACGTCACCGTCACTGTCTGAAGTTTTTTTCTGCGATAAATTATTTTTTACAAAAACATTGAATAGATACAAAGCTGGTTAACGAACTCATCCAATACCTTTATTGAAGCTAGCTGTATTCAAAATTTCAAATGAATATAACACAAATTACGGGCTAAAATACGGGTCAACCGACTTTGCATAAACGGCAATTTTTCTTTTTAATGAGTAATCCAATCTAAAAATGCTGAAAAGTGCTCCGAGTTACATCTTGAAGGAAACATTTCCTAAAGTTTCAGACCTCTACGTACACAGACACAAGAGAAACTCGTGTCTACATGCGCGCGCACACACACACACACACACACACACACACACACACACACACACACACACACACACACACACACAAATACACACGGCGTTTCCCGACAAATGTACGTTCAACAGCGCGCGGTTCGGCGTAGCTATGCATGACGTCATTTTTATCGTGTTACTTCACTGTCAGAGTCTGATGTGTGCCCACTTATGTTCGTCATTTGCATGCTACGGAACGTGCTCCGACCAGCCCCATCTCAAAGTCTACCGTATTTTCAATACGGTAGACAAAAATACGGACTCAAATTTCAATAAATTGTGTTGTATCCGTCTTTTCTAAGCGTGTTTCTTTCTCCGTTGGGTACTTCTTTGGACTCAAATTGGGATCAACCGCTTTTTGTGTAACTGCCATTTTCTTGTCAACGCGTAACTTAATTAAACAAGATGGAACCCCAGCCCAAAGGTGTTCCTGTTATCAAGCTTAGCCTTCTGATCCATCTCCTCTTAATCTAACCCACCCTCTGATCCACGTACACTGGTACACAAAAATAAAGATATCCATTTGTAAGCTCTGTGGTCTGGCGTATAATAGCTATTCTGAAGAAGAAGAATAGCACGAGTAGCGAAATGACGTCACTTTAAGCTTCGCGTCATGGCATCATTAGTCCCACGACGCCGTGTTCATAGTGACGACTCGATGTTATACGTCACTTTTCGCAGTACTAACATTTTACGTATTAGAGAATCGAAACTTTGCAATTTTCTTGCTGATTTTCAGGTCACAATTTGACCTAATCCTACTCCAGAGCCGGTACAAACAGCAGGCTTAACACTGTTTATTAAAAAAAAGTCATGCGGGTATTAATGAGAAGATATTTTTTTTTCGTAAAAGAAAAATTAAAGTTATGTTAGCTGTTTAACAAATGATTCCGAAAAAGTGGTGCAGAAAACTATCTGATTTTCACACCTAGGGCAAACAGGTCACAATTGAACTAATCGTACCGACAGCGAAGTCAAACTGTAGGCTTATGTAAATACCTTATGTAACCGGGTTAGGTTAGGCTGATGATAATCAGGTCAAGAAATGAGGGAGGCAACAACGTCGAAGACAGGGGTCGCTGTGACATGTCTTTATTGCGGTGTAGAAAACTGAAGAAACTGAAGAAACGGCGCCTACAAATAAAACAATGGCGCAACATTAGAAATCATAATAACTCCCATATATAACATCCAAAAAAAATATCTAAAATCAACCATGGCATTATATCAAAAGTCTATCTATACCAAGCAATATCATCTTAAATGTCAAAGTAAACTAACGTGTCAATCTGCGATTCTGGACCGACAACTCTAGGTTGCCAAATGCAGAGTCACAGACCAGCACGAACAGTGGAGGGGGGCAGAAAAGAGGAAGAGCATAGACATGTCATAAGCATGACAAAAGTTCATAAACGATCATATAATTGCCTCTATTTGGCATTGCTGTCGGTTGGCTTCTAAAAGACTAAGTACTTATAGAATGTCCTCAAGTCAACAAGCCGCTTCCACAGGCCTAGGGCAAAATGAGTGGGAAACTGCTCCCCTTATCAACGATGAACAGTGTGTAAAGGTAAAATTTATAAAGTACCTATTCCTCTCACTAAACGCTGAAGAATGTAAAGGGGTAACTTAGTTAGAGCAGGGGCAGGTCCTGCCGATAAAAACACAATTAAAAGGAAGAGGGGAGTGTGGGGGAGTGACTTCCAAATGTAAACAAGCCAACCGGAAGCAGACGCCAAGCAGAAACAAAATGGCTGCGCATACTAAATATAAGTGTGACGTCACGCTACCAGCCCATGCGGTACGCACTATTCGGCTAAAAGCTATGCATGTCAAAGTGAGGAAAATAGGAGGGACATGAAAGCCTACATGATCAATCCTACACAATCAAATTAACGCTATAGTATAATCATAAAAGCAACGTGAGGGGGATAGCAAGGAACATGAAAGCCTAATCAAAACAATCTCTGTCAGACAAGGCAACATTTCAACATTTCCTACAACGATGCCAAGATAATTTAGCATCACTGGAGCAAATGGCAATAACTCTCATTGTACAAGAAAACCCAAAGCTATCCAAAGGCAGAAGCATTGAATCAGAGTACACATTACCTTTATGCTGTTTTGCCCCAAAATAATTCTGTCACAAAATTCCGATCTCCATCGGAAGACAGATGCTACAGTACGAGAAGCGACAAAACTAGAAATCACTGAAATCTACTATCGCAACAAAGTTACACAAAGTTCCAGCTGCCAAAAATGGCTACAAAGTTGCCGTGAAGGCACTCTCAACAATTACATCTTCAGCAGCTTACTCCTAACTCTAGGGCAAAACTTGCATCAAGGCACTGATATAAATCAGGCATCATTTTATCAATCAACAACGTTCTAGACCAAAAATTCAATACATGAGCTACTTACAGAGCTAAGGGGGAGTCGACATTGTAGTTCTTCTTAGTTGTATCGTCGTAGCGGCGCAAGTGGTCTGTGGCAACCGGCTGAGTAGTACTGACCGCAAGCGCGCTACGGAAGGGGCTTTATATACGGCAGGCGCGGGCCGCAAAGAAAGCACCACTCGCGTGCTTCCAGAATTCCGTGCTGTTGGAGCGGAAATGCTAAAATTTGTGTTAGTTTGAGATTGGTTCTCTGACCATAGCTCCGATACTACTAAACCTAGAAACTTGCGGTTTGTTGCTAACGAAAGATCCGCAATTGTAGTTTCACTAGTATTGCACATTAATTCGATTAAAGATGGCTAGAATTAATTATGAATTTTTAAACGACTTTTCTTCGTCGACCTGGTCGGTGTAAAAGGTGCAAACTCCCAAAATAATATTTAACCCAAAATCGATTGGGCTAGAAATAGATTACAAAATGAAAGAGACTATCATGCTGGATCTTATGGATCTTGGTTTAAAACAATCGGTACAGGCATTGAGGAGATATTCAACTTAGAATGCCTCATTAGAAACACAAGCTATCATCGCCATTGTAGGCACCGGATGCTAGAACAAAAAACCACGAGGCGGCTGACGCGGTTGCGTCCCCTGAATAGACACTGAATACCTAGTGGTCTAGAAGTAAGCCAGAGGGGTCGGACTAACGCAGGCCTCAATGATAGCAATACCTTGCGAGACCTTACATTGAAGGAAAAAAACACTGAATAATAACACACACCACTTTTGCAAACAAAGTCGTGATGCAACCGACAAAATTACATCAGATGGGTTATGAGAGCCGGGTGTACCCGGTCACACTTATATGCAAAATCATGCGATTATTAATGAGAAGATTGCTTTTTTTCGTAAAAGAGATTCAATTGTTTTAAGATTAATCCCAAATAATATGTGAAATTAATCCCAAAAACGTGAAAATATTTTTTTGTAAAACCATTTAATTATCGCTTAAAAGTTCAAGAGGTACAATGCTGGTTAAGAACTCATTCAAAATCTTACTTTTATCTAGCTATATTCAAATATCTAGTAAACGTTTGTTTTTTTTTTAAATTGCGGACTCTAGTGTGGATCAACCGGTTTTTGTGAAACTGCCATTTTCTCACAAATGAGCATCTTAATCATTTTTTTTAATGCCTCGAGGTTATTCCTTTAGGGACAATATCATACAATTTTAAGCTTGTCCATTCTTAAACGCTGGCTCTAGTAGCTCACTCTCTCACACACACACACACACACACACACACACACACACACACACACACACACACACACACACACACACACACACAGACACACACACACACACACACACACACACACACACACACACACACACACACACACACACACAAACCGCGCTTTGGCGCCCAAAAGACGTTCTCTAGCAATATTGCGTAGCTAAACGTGACGTCATTTTTATCTTGTTACTTCCTTGCCAGAATTTCTGACCTAAACGCAAAAAAAAACCTCATGTGCATGCTCCGGAATGCGCTCCGACCAGCCCTATTGCAAAGTCTACCGTATTTTCAATACAGTAAACAAAAAAATAAACACTAGAAATGTACGCTGCGCACAATTTACAGGAAAACTTAAATGCTGCTGTATAGCTTACCTGCTGCTAGAAGTGACGAAAATCAAATCTTAATCCTTTGGCTGACGGCAGCGCTTTTCGTCGCGATCATTTCTGCGGGAATTATTGCGACAAAAAGCGCTACCGACAGGCAAAGGGTTAAATCCTGCTTGTAAAACATCACCCATAAATATTTTTACATATCGTATCTGTACCATCTGTTAATATGTTAATGGCGATTTTTTTTTTCACAAGCAGTGTTTACAATTCGTCTACAATTAAAAACTGCGATTTGTTTAATGACAGCAATTTTTAGAAGTAATCAACAAAGTTTCTGAAAAATATTTGAAGACAATTTTTACATATGATTATAAAATTATCATGACAAGCAATCTCCATTCTGAAGTTTATATAGCTAACTATAAAGTTTAATCTGTGGTATTTTAGTCAGAATATTTGGCAGATTTCATTTTTTAAATGATGCTTCTGCTTTAGTCATATGCGATATTGCGACACGTCAAATAAATTTAACAATCTCTGCCTATCTCTCCAACTTACTTCACCCCTACACTTCTCCCCGCTCACTCCGCTCCGCCTCCGACCCTCTCCGCCTCCACATCCCCCCGCACCAAACTCAGCACTTTCGGCCCCCGCTCCTTCTCTGTATACAGTCCATCCACCTGGAACACTCTCCCACTCTCTCTCCGTCAGAAACACTCTCTCTCTCTTTCTCTCCTCCTTCCAGTCCGCCCTCAAAACTCACCTCTTTCAACAGTTCTAGCACTATATCACCACACTCCCCACCCCAAGTCGACTGTCGTAATGTATTTCACTTTTTGTGGTACGCGAGCAGTTGTCTAAGCGTGCGCATGCGTGCGTGAGTTGTGAGTGTGCGCTTAGAGTTATAATTATTATAAGATAAGCGCATTATAAATACCGTAATTATTTTTTTATTATTTAACAATAATAAGCGGGGGAAAAAAAAAACCACAGTTATTCCACTGAAACCGAACATTTCGTAAGTCAATACGCAAAATCTGATGACGCCATGTCTAAAATTGACTGACAAAGCGCATTTATTTCGTCTTTAACCCCTTGACTGCCGAGGAAAAACCGAACACGACCCAACTGCAAGAGACATAGATCCTCGTGAGCCCCCGCAGTTGCGGGGGCTCATGAGGATCTATGTCTCTTGCAGAGACCAATTTGCATTCATGTTCCTTGGACGGTTGTGACTTTTGGTCGCTGAATGAACGAAGATTTCTGAAACAAAATACATGTACAGTGGCAGAGAAGAAAGAAGCACGCTTAGAAAAGCCAGTTACAACACGATTTATTAATATTTCAAAATATACCTAAAAATGCAAGCATGCAATAGGTTACTTATCCTGTCAGTGCGTGGAGAAAGTAAGTGACAACTGTGGGATGGCCTAGCCAGTACGGTTACACATAAGAACGGTTTCCGACAAACAATGTCTACGATTTTCAGATTATAATAGCAGCAATATTGTTCAAGCATTGTACGCTTTGCAGACCAGTGCTAGTCTTTGTGACGTATAATTACAACGACTATTTTGAGAAATAGTAACACGGTGTTTCTGACAGAGAGTGCAAAAGAATTTTAAAATCAACTTTACTTCTTTAACAGACAATGTACTATCAAGACAAACTAATAACTATTAGTATTACTACAAAATGTGCCCCACGCTATGAAAAAGACGTCGACACTCACTGTCTTTCACACAGTGTTGTTAATGACTTAGTGCATTAAGAAGAAAACTAATGACGTCTTAGGAAAAAGGAGAAGACAAACTTTATCACCATGTAAAAAGTTTTTCAAAGACAAATAATTTTCATTCAGAGCTAGTTGAAAAAACAGGTAAAAATCGCACTCTCAGAACGTTGGACCAGCGCAGAACGTCAGGTTGCCGATACCTAGTATTAGATTTTTTTTTAAACGATGACTATCCATTTTACAAAATCTAAACCAAAAGAATGACTTACGAGCGCGTAAGGCGCAACTAAGTAGCGAACAGTCAGAAACAAACAAAGAAATCAGTTTATTTGATTTATTGACAGATTAATTTTTTTTAGACTATACCCCAAGTGCTCACATTTTGTTAGTGTTTCCGACGATTCCAAAAATGTCGCATTTTCTTTAGCTCGTCAGTGTATTTATAAATGTTTGCATTAGTTTTATGCGTGCCATTCAGTGTTAGCCCATCCCTGCCACTGGACGCTAATTGTCTTTATTAAATCAATTATTAATCAACAATTAATTGCCACAAGCGTTCAAGGAACGTGGATATAAATTGGTTTCAGAAAGACTCATGCAGGAGATGTAGATCCTCATGAGGCCCCACAGTCGCTGGGCCTCATGAGGATCTACACATCTTGCAGCTGGATCGTGTTCATTTTTTCTCATCAGCGAAGGGGTAAAAACCAGGGTTATGTTCAATACCAACTTCATATGGTATTGTATTGTGCTGTGCTGTGCTGTGCTGTGCTGTGCTGTGCTGTGCTGTGTTGTGTTGTGTTGTGTTGTGTTGTGTTGTGTTGTGTTGTATTGTATTGTATTGTATTGTATTGTATTGTATTGTATTGTATTGTATCGTATTGACGGTATGCCAGTCGTGTAAAATTGCAAAGAATAGCCCGACGAAGAATGAAACACGCTTAGAAAAGACAGTTACAATACAATTTACTAATATTTTAAATAGGCAAACAAACAAGTATACAATTCGCTAATTATCTCGTCAGTGTGAAAAAGCTTAAACTTAATATTAATAAATTGTGTAGTAACTGTCTATCCTAATCGTATTTCTTCTTTGAATTATTCTCCGCAGTTCAGGACTCTCTGAAGATACATGATAGTTCAAGAGTGGCGCGAGAATTTATTCTGGCATCACTCTCAAACTACTGTGGTCGATCTGTGTCTTGTTATATAATGTACCCACTCCATAAAATTTCCCCCTCTTTGACACATGCACTGATATATTGTATAACAAGCAAGACTCAATTAATATTTATGAGCTTGCTTGATATACTTTGCTTCCCATAATCCATTGCAGACCAGAAAGATTCAACCTTGATGCTTGCCTCTGTTAAAACAAACAAACGCTAAATATGCGCATACTGTCACATTAGCAAGTTCATTATGCGCACTAGTAATGAAATACGTCTTAGTTTGTACATACGCTCGAATTTTCTTTCTCATACACACACATGAATGGAGTACAGACAGCAGCAAACACTCGAATCGAATCCCCTTGAGATTGACGACACTGATGTCTGCTAGTGATAGTGACAACCTTAGAAAAGGAGTAAATCAACAAGCCTGCTGGCATTTTCCACCATTATCCGTGTTTTATTTACAAGTAGACTTCACTCAACAACACGCACGATTATAGAAAACACTGATGTCTATACAGTCAAACGAAATCTCCGCCCTGAGTCAGCCGACACACCAATACCGGGCACACAACAGGTCACCACTGGACAAACACACATCGGAAGTATCACACCCAAGTTCATAAATAGACAAATTAAAGTCAAGTTATTAATGTCTGTGGTCGCATCTAAGGCAGCTTATCCGCCTGTTTTCTTCAACATCGGAGGCGATAGGGAATTTGCCGCGATGAAACGTGTTCAGCAGTGTCAGTTTTGCTTGGTTCTGTATATTGAAGCATACATTTGGTGTTGGACGGTAAAGTTCCCTTCCGCGTTAGTGTTTGTAAACTTTACGTCATGTCACCTACTTTGCACATTTCAGAAAAGTCTGAGGTGAACTCCAAACTATGCGGGCCCTAGACTGTGACGTAAATGAGTTTTGTGGTGACGTGATTTTTCTAGCACGTGTAGTACATACAATCCACTGACAATTGCGCTGAAGGAGTAAAGTTCACTACGAATACTAATACGAACACATTTATTGTCCCAAGATGGTAAATTTGTTTGCAGCGGAATTTTGTAAAAACAACAAAAATTTTGTTGGCCACATTTGCTTGCCACAGTGCCGATAAACAGATAGATGTGATTACTTGACCCAAATCAAAATGTCCTCGTCTTACGACTCGGACATTTTGATTCGGGTCACGTAATCACATCTGCCTGTTATCGGCACTATAATTATCAAGCAAAAAGTGGGTCAATGTAATATAATATCTTGCCTCACGGGAAAGAAAACCGACATGTTAATGTAGACCATTTCTTTCTGACTTTTTAAATAAAGGTTTTTAAGCCAAACATGTCACACGTGGTTCTGTATTTGTCCTTTCTAAGCGTGTTTCTTTCTCTGTTTTGGGAATTTCTCTGGCTTCTTTCACCACCATTTAGACCCTCACGAAAAATCCAGATCTCTATATTCTTGCTGTAGTAGTTGTGTCAGAACAGGTGCCCCAGCATCGCAAAAGGTCCTCGGGCCGACGTCGGCCACAGTGGGCGCCCCGCGCACGGCAGTGCTCAGGGGGCCCACTGCGGCCTACGTCGACCCGATAACCTTTTGCCTTTCTGGGGACACTGGTTAACAAATGACTCATCCTCCCTCGGCCCAGTCAGTCGTTTGGTTCCTGATCGACCAGCACAGTTCTCCATTCACCTCATTTTTAAGTCCGTTCGCCATTATCTGTTCTTTCATTCACCGTTCTTAGCTGAACAGTAATTAAGCCGGCTTTACGCTTACGACCTTTGCAGCGCCGTGAACACAGCGCCGTGAAATCCCGTCATTGCCAGTGCTATTTTATATATTTGTTAATTCAACACCAAACAAACCCCATCTGGCAGAGAAAACGCCGATATAAAAAAGTAGGGGTCGGGCAAGAGATATAGATCCTCATTAGCCCCCGCATTCGCGGGGGCTCATGAGGATCTATGTCTCTTGCTGCAGGTCAGGCGGGCCGTTTTTTTTCGGCAGCTAATTCAGGTGTTGTTAACCCAGTCAATGCCGAGACACGGTACAGCAGACACCACCCACAGGCAAAAGGCCTGGGTTCTCGCGAGCCCCTATCCCTCCCCCTTCTACCCCCCCCCCCCCCCGAAACCTCGAGCGCCCCTCCCCCCCAACCCCAACCCCCAACCCCCTAGCCTCCCGCTAAAACAGTGCTGAAATTTCGAATAAAGATGAGCCTCTGATATGACGTCTTAGAGCTGTGTGAACACCACACAATCTTTCTAAAGGCCCCGCCACACGGGCCGGTTGTGCCCCGATTTTGAAGCCGATTCCGATCCGTTTGCGATCGGATGACGTCAATTATCCGATTCGGTCCCAATCGGCTGGGAATCGGATGACTAGAACCTGCTCTATATTTCCGATCCGAATCGGTCCCGATCGTAAGCTTCAACCAAACAGAGCGCGTCTCGCAAAGCATATCGTTTCAACACATGACGGATTGCAAATGGCCGAACACGCCTGTTGTTATCAGTACCACCGCCTCTTCCCGAATATGATCCAAAACTGCTGATAATGCAAGCACATCATCATCACTGTCAAAACTAGCAGTCATTTTGCAGAACAGGTACGACTTTGATCTTCGGTTCAAACCGGTCGGCTAAACTTGACAAGTCGAGAAATGTCAGTGTGGCACTGCACACGTTTTTTAATCCGGCCCGATCACCTACCGATTCGAAAACTGATCGGGAATCGGCCTCAAAACCGGGCTCGTGTAGCGGGGCCTTAAGAGCTGTCAAACAAAGCGCCATCAAGTTGAAGCAGACAACACTGAGATTCAAACAAAAGTATTGTCTCCTAAAGTCCTGGTTTGTGGCGTCACAAACGGTGTTTGATGGCACATCCGTCTGCTGTTTCTCTATGATGTGTGTGACACTCTCGGCCATGGACAAAAGCTTTAGACGAGTCGCTTGTACACCTAAAAGCACTGGGATAGTGAACTAAATGCCAGCGAGAGTTCCAGTGTTGGAAACAGCTGCCCCGGCGTACAACAAGCTTCAGTTCGTTCTATGGATTTTCATCAACACGAGTGATTCATTCATGCACTTATTTTCTCTCGGCGTCCGCTCCACCGTTCATTGACTAAAACCCCGTTTTCCCATTCATGGCATGTCTCTCCATTGACCATATTATCTCCAGGTCGATTCAATGATCCAGTCTCTCTCTCTCTCTCTCTCTCTCTCTCTCTCTCTCTCTCTCTCTCTCTCTCTCTCTCTCTCTCTCTCTCTCTCTCTCTCTCTCTCTCTCTCTCTCTCTCTCTCTCTCTCTCTCTGTCTCTCTCTCTCTCTCTCTCAGATAAGAGCTACGTGATCAACAGTCTGTTTGTAATCTAATGATACACAGCACTACCCAAAGCTGCAATAATGAGAGGCAAACATTGCCGGCCAGACTCGAGGTGAATGTCTGATTTCCTTAATCTCTTCACATTCAGGACTAGGTGCGGGAGATAGATCGTCCATGCTAGCTCAAGGGGAATGGCTGATTTCCTTAACATGTTTATTTTCGGGACCAGATGCGGGAGAAAGATCGACCATGCTAGCTCAAAGGGAATGTCTGATTTCCTTAACCCGTTCATTTTCGGGACCAGGTGCTGGAGATGGATCGTCCATGCTAGCTCAAGGGGAACGTCTGATTTCCTTGACGCCGTCAGGCGCCAAGAAAATCATACATTTTTTTCTTGAACTAGCTTGGGCGATCCATCTCCCGCACCTGGTCCCGAAAGCGAAGGGGTTAACAACCTGCTCAGTCCTCGATCAATAGTACCGAAGAAAAATGCGTTCAGCTCACGTGGTTCGCCTGTGGCTCACAGTAGACCCACGGGTCATTAACACGCGCTACATTGTTAAAATCAAGACCAAACAGTATGAATGCCAAAAGGCAAAATAGAATAGTAAGCAAACAAACTAACACGCTTCCGAATATTGACCGCGCTGTTGTGGCAACGCGCACGCCGTTGTACGAGTAGAACACACAAACACACACACACACACACACACACACACACACACACACACACACACACACACACACGCACACAAACACACACACACACACACACACACACACAAATAGAACAAAGTATAACTGACGCTTATTTTTAAAACCGTTTATGCCCGGAAAAAGTGAACACGATCCAACTTCAAGAGACATAGATCCTCATGAGCCCCCGCATTCGGGGGGCTCATGAGGATCTATGTCTCTTGCTGAAATTAGTTTGGTTCCATGTTCTGCGGACGGTTGTGGCTTTTGGTTGTTAAATGAGCCAAGGTTTCAGAAACAAGAAATGCGGCCATTGGCAGGAAAAGGGTTAAATTGAAACATACTTAATAACATTTTAACCTTCTTTATATGAGCACAATCAATGATAGTCCAATCATCGTATTTAAAAGTTCACTAAAGATTGAATCTTTGAACTCTAAATTGTATTGTGTACGTTTCGGATATATTCTGCTGTACGGTTCTGAGATGAAATAAAAAGCAAATTTCGAGCAGAACAGTACGTCACTTGCAAAATTCTGCATGACGCAGATTTTAAGGTCACATAATCTTTCACATGTTTAAAAAAAATTAAACTTGTCCAAATGATAACATGTATTTGTAGATTTTCTAGAGTATATTCAGTCGGTACACTCTTACTGGTACCCAAAAAAAAAAAAGGAAAGGGGCTAATTTTCAGAAACTGGCTATTAACTTTTCAATTTCTTGATATTTCTTGATATTTAATCCTGCACGGAACGTTTGGTTTGATTGTCATCATGAGGAAAAATTCATACATACTGACGAGCAAAAGAATTGCGACAGTTTTGGAATCATCGGAATACTTCAGTGTTTCCGATGATTCCGAAATTGTCGCATTTCTTTTGCTCTTCATTATATGACGAAGAGACTAGTTGACTTACTCTTCTTTTTTTCCCGCGAAAGTAAAAAGGTGAACAATTTTTGACCGCGAGCTTCCAAGTGAGCAAAAGGGAATCAAGCCGACGTCGGCCTGATAACCTTTCGCGCATTAGGTTATGCGCTTTTAGTTGCAATTTGTGAATGACAAATGACAGTAACTCTTTTATTTCTTGTCCCAGACTACTGACAATTTAACAATTTCTCACTTTTAACAATAAATCGACCATGATAGCACAAGGTTAACGCCACGGTTTGCTTGGAACCTCCCACTCAACGTTAGAGCTTTTTACTTCTTCACGCCATTCAGGCGTGAAGGCAATCAGGCGCCACACTCGCGCTGTCAAGGTCGATCCACCTCTTTTTAGTTGGCGCTCTGCGGTAAAAAGATAAGCCAAAGTTGACGGGCGCGGACGTCATTGAACGAACCCATGATGGACGCCGGTCACAAGGGACCGGCCGGGTGCGTTCATGTGACAGTCGCCATGGAAACGACATGCCAGCGAGCGGAGGGATCTACATGCGTTTGTTCAAGGGCGTATAAGTGCTGTTTTGTTTTGAGTGGGTGGCCTGATCTTTTTTCCT
Source organism: Semisulcospira habei (assembly GCA_036245525.1). Classification (NCBI taxonomy): domain Eukaryota; kingdom Metazoa; phylum Mollusca; class Gastropoda; family Semisulcospiridae; genus Semisulcospira; species Semisulcospira habei. The sequence continues at coordinate 66,532,505 of BTPG01000006.1, forward strand.
TGCACCCTTTGTCTCCCGTTTTGAGTTTCGTCTATAATCTGGAACGAGCAAAAATCGGAACGACTTCATACGTTTTGACAACACAACAGCTGCAACACCATCATCGTGTGCGCACGCTAACCCCTCGTCTGCCACTGACGACATTGCTCGGTAGACAAGACGCGTAGCTACGCAGCTGTCACGTGGTTAATAATCCCATCTCTGCCGCTATTCGAGAATGGAACGCATATTAACCCATTTATCCCCCACGGCCGCATTTCCCAAATTTTGAAGGTGTCAGCTAACGACTATGTACCAGATGCAGGAGACGGATCGCCCGTGATAAATTCAAATTTGGAAAGTGTCACCTAACGACTATGTGTCATTTGCTGAAGACGGTTCGACCATGATAATTCAAGGGTAGTGCCGGATTAGCTTGGCGCCTTCAGGCGCCAAGCTAATCCGGCACTACCCTTGAATTATCATGGCCCATCCATCACCTGCTGTAGGGCGTCGGGGCTAACGTCGGCTCCTCGGGAAAAAGACAAACAACATGCACGTTGAATCCAGAAAATAATCTTCTGTATGTCACAGGCTGGTACGCAGACACAAACAAGTAACAGCAACGGTGATTTTTCTTACTTAGTTGGTAGGCTACAAAGTAAAGTAGGTTATAGCACTGTCAGGGGAGAGAAATGTGCATGATCGACCAGTGATCATAGATCTACTGTGGCCAAAGCACACACAAAATAAAAAAAGAGATAGGAAAGAGAGGGGGCGCTAAGAAAGTGACTGAAAGCAATGCATATGGAAGCCCCCCCCCCCCCCCGAAGGGGGGGCGTATCACATATCCACTGTTCCAGCCACTCAGTGCATGGAAATTTAAATCTAGGTCCCCCCCCCCCCCCAAGGGGGGTCCAGATATTTAGCCGGTGTGGACAGCTGTTTCGGTCTTGGCGACCTCTTCAGCACACCATCGGCAATACTGGAGGAGGCAGGAAATTCTGCCTACCTGCAATGACAACCACATTTTACTGTGGTGTCTGCAGGGGCATACATTCCATGCCACCACCTAGAGTTAAATTTCCATGCACCCTAAAAGACAACCTACCAAAAGGGGGGAAGGGGTTGCAGTCGATATTGTAGTAATAAATGAGAAGAAAAGGGGAGACTGCCAGTGCTAATAATTTTTTTTTTTTCACTTAGTTGGTAGTTTCTTCTAAACAGTGATACAGATTTCTATCCCATGATTTACTCTACACACTGTTCGAAAACTGTTTGCTACAGACGATGTTGGTGTAGCGTGCGTAAGTCTATTGCACGTTATCTTAGAGCTGCGTACATAAAGCCATTTTTTCAAGAACTGTTAGTCATGAACAGAGTGCACTCTTGCAGTGGTTCTCTCGGTTTAACTCGTTCAGTACCAGCTGCTGCAGTCTGTGTTTTTGAAATCTTCGGCAATCCATCTCTTAAAACCGTAACTGTCCCAGAAACATGGATTCAAAGTAATGTCAACAAGTGGCATAGATCCTCATGAGCCCCCGAAACTGCGGGGACTCATGAGGATCTATGCCTCTTGCAGTTGGGTGGTGTTCAAATGTTCTCGGCACTGAACGGATTAAAATACGGTGCGGTGTTTTTCAGGACAGACGGACACACGACCTATTAAGATCTAGGCCTACAAGAAAGTCTTATGTTCTTCACCCAAAGAATCTGGACAAACAAACGTGATTACGGCATTGTGAACTAGCGATATGAAAAATGTTACCCTTCTGATGCGTGTGAAAATAACAGCGTAATAAATAATCAGCAAAAACAAAACAAACAAAAATTAATTATGAATCAAGACATTGTATTACACACTCGGGACCGAATAACATTCGTTCGCAAGTGTCTAATTTGATGGGTAAATATTGTCGTCTGATATCTCCACACAAAAAATCAACATGTTCCATGACATTTATACTGACGAGCAAAAGAAATGCGACGTTTTTGCAATCATCGGAAACACTTTAGCGTTTCCGATGATTCCAAAAAATGTCGCATAGCTATGGTCGTCACTATATACGCACAGGGTAACTTACAGATTACACACACCCATATCAAGAAATTGCGGACTGCAGAAAGGACTGCAAGAAAATGTGGCTGCAGAAATCGACTCGACATAAAGCGCTACCGACAAAAAAGTTTTAAATCCGAAATCCAGCCCAAAGTTGTGACCGCCAAGAGTGTATAAAATGGAAGTAAATAACCTGTAAAGAAAGAAAGAGACACGCTTTGGAAGAACGAGAATAAGACAGCACTGCTGTGTCCTTGTTTTTTCCAAACTATGATTTTTTTTTACTGGTTGTTCGTTTTCTTGTCCTTTATCCTTATGTGGTTGAACGTCTCCTAGCTTCCACACTGGTTGTCTCCCTCGATTCGCTACCGCTTATCAGCGGTAGCGAATCGAGGGAGACAACCAGTGTGCGTCTCTTTCAAAACTGAAACGGTCATCAACAACTTGTTTTCCGCGTTCATGCTTAAACATCATATTACATGTTTTTTTGTCAATGCTTCGTGGACAAGTTAAACGCCTTGATTGTAATGTATTGTCTGAAAGGCGCCCAAGGGCATATCTACGTGCTGTCCACCCATTCTTAAGTCCTGCTTGCGGATATCGTCTTTTTGGGTTGTTGTTGGGTTTTTTTTATGGAAATAAAAGTATGTTAAACCAATATCTCGTTAACTGCTGTGAGCTTTTTAGGGAACGGTGATATGGGATTTGTGTTGTTATTTTTTTTATTCTGTTTCGTTTCATTTTGTTTTGTTTTGTTTTGTTTTGTGTTGTGTTGTGTTGTGTTGTGTTGTGTTGTGTTGTGTTGTGTTGTGTTGTGTTGTTTTGTTTTGTTTTGTTTTGTTTTGTTTCGTTTGTTTCGTTGCCCGAAGCCGAGATTTGGTCATCTGTCTGTCGACACATCGAGCTCCAATGCCGAAATTCTTCAAATTTCCAATATTTGAAGTTTGCCCCCAGGAGACTGCACCATACTTCACAGGAAAAGCAGAGTGAAGATAGAATGTGACGGTTCACGAACAAACAAACGAACGTAAGAATGCGCGTACATACGAGCTAATGAATGTGCTGGCTAAATTACCCCGTTCCGTGCCGAACAAAATTTGAACTCCACCAACTGCAAGTTGCGGGGGCTCATGGGGATCTATCCCTCTTGCTGACACCACCTTGAATCCATGTTCCTGGGACAGCTAGCGTTTTTTTCCGTGTTGAATTAACGAAGAATGCAGAAACACGGTCTGCGTGAACTGGCAGTGAACGGGTAAAACATTCTTTTTTATTATTATTTTTACATAACCCTTTTTGAACGATTAGCGGTCTCAAATTTGAGAAAGGATCCGGGCTGAATGGATGAAAAGTGAATGGACGAATGAATGTGTGAATAAAGGAATGGATGAAAAGTGAATGGACGAATGAATGTGTGAATAAAGGAATGGATGAAAAGTGAATGGACGAATGAATGAGTGAATAAAGGAATGGATGAAAGCAGAACAAGTATCGATGATCACATTTGTAAAAGTAAACCTTTCGTTCATTCGTCTTTACGGAACCCACCGTCCCAATGCACAAAAAGTTCATCGGGCCGACATCGGTCGCCGATTGGCCCGCACAAAGCCGTGGTCGGGCCAACGGCGGCCGACGTGGGCCCGATGTCCTTTTGCGCATTGGAGTCTTTTCATACAAATAGACATCACATGATACACGGTCTAGCCGGATCGCAACAGGCAGGGCAGGCAGGCTGGGCAAATTTTCTTTCCATCGCCAGTTGCAGCACACAGATCCAGGGCCGTGATAGTTCAAGGGCTGCGCTTGTTTAGCTTGGTGCTCTGACAGTCGGCAACTAATCAGGCACAACGCTCAAGCTATTACACTGCCGCCAAATCCCCTGCAACATTTCTACGAAATATTTACGACACTGTTTAACGCAAGAAAGAAGTAAAATATAGAGATTTTTCGCTGTGGGTATGGAAAAGTGAAGAGGGCTAAAGATAGACCACATATTGACCAACCCGACACAGAGGAGCGGCCATTCATAATGAAACTTGCCATATATGGTTGCCGTAGACGGGAATCGATTGTCGCAAAATGCCGGCCCTGCTTGTCGGAAAGATCTGGAGACAGCCAAGATCGGCGCGCACAGCTTGTTGGGATACCGAAGACTTATTTTGCATGCTACTAAAAATAGAATCCCAAGACCTGCGCCGGAGTTTGCCGAACGTTGCCATCAGCCGATGCTATTTTTAGCCCACGACTGAGAAGGTATCCAGTTTGTTGTCGGCTGGTGTGTTTTTTTCTGGCCGCCATCTTGTCTATCTGTCAATCGCTTCCCATTTGGAAGAGAACATCTGTAATCAAAAGGATCGACCGATGGAACACATAGTAGACTAATTTCATAGATTGTTATAAATTTTCGTCCATTTCCAGCGTCGACCCTAATCAAAGGCTCATCACTCCTTCAAGTTCAAGTGGCCAGCAGGCTATTTTTAGCACCAATCATTATTCAAAGGCCAAACACATTAACTCCGCGTTGTGCAACAGCTGGTTTCTAGAAAACATGTTTACGTACTCTAGTTGTGGCGGAGTGTTTTTAGCAGCGATGTTTGAAGTGCATAAGCGTTTAGGGAAGAACAGCAGCACTTGCAGACGACTTTAGTGCTACTAGTGATATTGCAACATTTCTATTTTGATGGCCGTCCCTCAGCTAGAGTTATCGATTTATGGAGTGTGTTATTCCTGAACCGGTGTCCAGTTTGGAGAGTATACCCTCCGCGTATTGTGTGCGTCCAAAGAAAATGGACTGAGAAGCCGAGAAAGAAAAACCCGCCATTAACCTTGACTGTCGAGAACACATTAACACGATCCAACCGCAAGAGGCATAGATCTTCATGAGCCCCCGCAACTGCGGGGGCTCATGAAGAAGTATGCCTCTTGTTAAGACCACTTTGAATTCATGTTCATGTGAAGCCGAGAAAGACAAACCCTTTATTAACCATTAGTGTCGAGAATAAAAATTTAACACAATCCAATCACAAGAGGCATAAATTTTCATGAGCCCCCGCAAGGTGAGATGCGTCGTCTATGATGGTCAAGTTCAAGGGTGGTGCCAGAAAAGCCGGACTGGCGATTCTAGCTAACTACACTCATACTGTGTCCAAAGAAATTGGACTAGGAAGCTAAGAAAGAAATTGTGGACTACCTCATTAAGCCCTGACACACTACGACAGGAGATGGATCGACCAGGATAGTTTAAGGGTGGTTCCAAAATAGCTTGGCGCCTCTAGGCGCCAAGCTATTTTACCACCGCCCTTGAACTATTATGGTCGATCTGACTCCTGAGCTGAAAATGCAGTTTTCTGAACATTAACTCCAAAAATTTTTAATTTCAACCTTGGGCTCAATATGTGAACTCCTTCCTGCTGAAACCAGGAGGGGGAGAGGGGGTAAGGCATGGGCTGAATCATGACACGTGGTCGCGATATTTTGGGTTTATGTAACTCGTGACAGACGCTCGTGGTGATCCGTGATTCGCACAAATTATGTACAAAAATCATGACTAAAATCTTATTTTAATTGATTCGTGACTAACAAAACGACGTGATTCGTGACTCACAAAGCGATGTGAGTCAAATACGTAACTAAGAAAACGACGTGATTCGTGACTCACAAATTTATATGACTCTTCAGTGACAAAGCGACTTGACTTGTGAGTAAGTGACAAAACGATGCGATTCGGATTCGTAACTATCAAAACGATTTCATTCGTGACTGACAAAGCGATGTGGTTCGTGACTGACAAAGCGACGTGATTCTAATTCGTAACAAGACGTCATTCGTAGCTGACAATACGATGTTATTCGTAACTGACGAAGCGATTTTATTCTAATTCGTAACAAAACGTGAATTGTGACTGACGGTGTGATGTGATTCGAAACTGGGAAAGCCATTTGACTGAAAAAGCGACGTGATTCTAATTCTTAGTAAAACGTGATTCGTAACTGACAATGCGATTTGATTCTAATTCATAGCAAAACTGGATTCGAGACTGACTGTGCGATGCGATTCGTGACCTGACTGACAAAACCATTTCATTTGTGACTGACAAAACGACGCGATTCGTGACTAACAAAACGATGTGATTCATGACTGACAAAGCGATGTGATTCGTCACTGACGAAACAACGATTCGAAACGATGTCGTTACGAGTCCGAGAAGCTCACGCACGAGACGGGGGTTATGGCTTCCCTACACGGAGAAACGAAATGCACAACAAACGAAACATTTTCATTGCATCGAAATGCCTTTTCCGCACACGCAGAAACGCGGTGAAAATTCATTTCGCCTGGTACAGGGGAAGTAACTGTTCACTGACACATGCTCTGGTTTGTATCGGTGGATATCGGGTCATATTTCTGACTACTGACGCTTAAAATCTAAACATATAAGACATATGTGCCTTCACTTACACAATTAAAGTGAATTGCCGACCATATCGAATAAACGTTAGCGCTTTTGAATGCGTAAACAAGGCTGGTTCAAGTGAATCGAGGATGCCGCCGTCTCGAAGCGATAGCCGCCATCTTGTAGGCGGCTTCGAAGAGCAGCCGATGAAAGTGGGGTTCAGAAAACTGACCTAAAATCATATTTTGGTGGTACTTTAGTGATGATACTTGATAGATTCCATTTCGAAAATGATTTCTCCGCTTAAATCGTACAGAATCGTGCGTCACATCACGCAATTCTAGCCATAATAGACCTGACTCCACGGCATCGCTTTACCGTTGCAGTCCTCAGTGTTTGGGCTTGAATGACGTCAGATTGGGGTGTGACCGAGCGGACGGCGCTGATTGGGCGACGGGTAAAATGTTTCGGCAAAATGTTTCGCAAAATAGAGACAAGTTCTATTTCGTGAAATGTGTCGTTTCGCATTTCGTGAAACGGTGAAATGTTGGAGAAATGTCTGAAATGCGGACATTTCCACGAAATGTTTCGTTTCGTTTCTCCGTCTGAGGAAGCCTTTAGCGGCAACTGATTTCCTTGACGCCATTGCCTATGAGCTAACAGGGTCGCTCAAAATCAAGATTAACACCTTCAGTGTCGAGAAAATGTGAACACCACTCGACTGCAAGAGGTATAGATGCTCATGTGCCCCCGCAGTTACGGGGGTCATGAAGATCTATGCCTCTTGCTGACGCCACTTTGAATCCCTATTCCTGGGACATCTAGCGGCTGTTGGTCTTGACTGAATTAACGAAGATTTCAGAAACACAGTCTACCTCAGCCGGCACTGCACGGGTTAAGCTATTAAACTATAGCACAGCATGGAACTGTACCGTCCAAAATTACCGACCGGCACATATATAAATTTAAGAGCAAGAAACAACACAGTTAACCCCTTCCCGGCCATTGAACACAAGTTGAGTTTCTGAAATCTTGGTTAACTGAGCGCCATCCAGCCCAGGCCCTCCAAGGGGCATTGGTGTACGGTGGTATTAACAATGGGCATAGATCCTCATGAGCTCATGAGGATCAATGACTCTTGCAGTCGGATTGTGTTCGTTTTTTTCTAGGCAGTGAAGGAGTTAAAAACAATATAAAATATCCATCCTTACACAAAGGCTCTAAAGGCCCCGCTACACATGCCCGGTTTTGAGGCCGATTCCCGATCAGTTTTCGAATCGGTAGGTGATCGGGCCGGACTTAAAAACGTGTGCACTGCCACACATTTCCCGACTTGTTTAGCCGACCGGTTCGTTTGAACCGAAGATCAAAGTCGTACCTGTTCTGCAAAATGACTGCTAGTTTTGACAGTGATGATGATGTGCTTGCATTATCAGCAGTTTTGCATCATATTCGGGAAGAGGCGTGCGAAACATCGGCAACGAAGGTGGTACTGATCACAACAGGCGTGTTCCGCCATTTGCAAACTAAAACGACATGCTTTGCGAGACGCGCTCTGATTGGTTGAAGCTTACAACCGGGGCCGATTCGGATCGGAAAAATAGAGCAGGTTCTACTGAGTCACCCGATTCACAGCCGATTGGGACCGGATCGGATAACTGACGTCATCCGATCGCAATCGGATCGGAATCGGCTTCAAAATCGGGGCACAACCGGCCCGTGTGGCGGGGCCTTTGCAATTCGCGTTTTAGTCGTAAAAGCTTTGGACACTTTGTATTGCTATCACAAATGCCAGAGCGATCAAGATCCATCTCCCACAGTTGGTGATAAGAGTTCGCTACAGTCCAGTCAGGTCAGTCCCAGTAAGCAAAAAGTCCTCGGACCCGCTGCGGCCGTCCTGGTCCCGAAGACGTTTTGCTACTGGGGGTTCATTTCGGTCAGGATAGAGATTTCTGCACTCTTTAAACCCCAACGCGCTCCACACCACCCTTAACTCATTCTACCCCAACACCGAAATCCCCAAATGTTGCCGTGGTCCTCTGAAGACTGCACTCTAGTGCAGGACACAGATCGACCATGATAGTTCAAGGGTGATGCCAGATTAGCTTGGCGCCCATAGGAGCCAAGCTATTCTGGCATCACCCTTGAACTATCATGGTCGATCCTTATCTTTCTGTGGTGTGTCTGGGGTAGAATGAGTTAAGTTCTTTTCGCTACTTTGTCAATATTAACCCTTATCCTGCCACTGTACGTTCATTGTTTCTGAAACCTGTGTTCGTTCAACGCCCGAAACCAATACCGTCCAAGAATTAGCATGGATACAAATTGGTCTCAGCAAGAGGCATAGATCCTCATGAGCCCCCGCAGTCGCGGGGGCTCATGAGGATCTATGTCTCTTGCAGCTAAATCGCGCTCACTTGTTCTCGACAGTCACAAGGGGTTTTAGCGGAACAAAAACTGAATGACGGCAGTACGTGTAGCTTTCAAATAGAACGTGAATTCACCCAACATGCTTGCTAGAAATAAAAGAGGTGCCCAAGTCTCAAATCCTCGGGCCGACGTCGCCCGCAGTTGGCTTGCCGCCGCACACAGGCTGTCCGACGTCGGCCTTAGGTTCTTTTAAATCGCGTGAAAATATATAGCTGCAAATGGACGCGAGTGTTCTACGGCTTATTCCCTCCTCTCAGACCACCACCCATGCCAAGTCCGATCATCTTTGGTGTAAACATAGCCGCGTATTGATCTCAGCTCCCCATTCCTATCACCCACCAACACCCACATCCCCCTCCTCCCCACCCACCACCCCCACCCTCTTCCCCCCACCCCTCTACCCCCCAGGCTATAATTCAGCCAAGAATAGCCCCCGTCTTTCAAGAACCAGCCCAGGATTTTCCCTCGGCTTCGATCCAGAGACGTTTCCAGCTTCCTGGAGATTCTTATTGGATGAGAGAGCATTTTTTGCGCATGCGTGGTCCCCTGAGCTTGCTACGTCATCAGTCGAAGTGTGATGACGTAGGCGGGATCACCATGAAATGCGATAATGCGACAGCGCGTCGATTCTTGACAAAAAGTGGATAAGAAAAATGACGTTTAATTTGCTAAAAATCAATTCTTTTCATAAAGCAGGGAGCTGGGAGGATACTGTAGTGGGAATGTGGAGGTGGAGTCGAATAGCGGCGTTTCTAAATTGTGTGCTGGTCTGTGGTTTTGGACCTTACGGTTTTCAGCCGTAAGGTCCAAAACCACAGACCAGCACACTGGTTTTGATTATGCAAGCGGAAGTGATCAGCACAACGTTAAAAGCATGCAAACTATTGGAGATTTCTTTTTCTGTTGACTGGCTGTGACACGAACTGCGTATTTCATTCAGCTGCCGACCGACATATCTTCCGCTATTGTAGTGTCCCATTCACGACGACAAGAAGCTTATGATTATTCCCAGCGCAGACGATAAAGACGACGACGTCACTGACGATAATGATGATGGTGATGACGATGGTGGTGATGATGATAACGAAATGATGAAAATAAATAAATTATGCTGCTCCTCCGCCTGCTCATGGCTGCGTCTCTGCCCTACCCCAGTAGCAAAACATCTTCGGCCCTACGACCGCAAGGTTGAGTACTGGTAATGATGGGGGGAAAAAACAGAAAGTCTATTTTTCATGAAAAGCGAGATTTTTTATTGTAATACTATAGAAATATTGCTTTTCACTAATTGGAATTTTCTTTTTCTTTCTTTCGTTTTTTGTTTTTTTTTTTTTTTTTTTTTTTTTTCTTCTTCATCTTCACAGGGCAGACAGTGTGGTGCTGATGGTGACGCTGATAAACGATGGTAACTATACGTAATGATGCTGACACCGTGAACCAGCCAGCGTGACTATAACGACTACAGCAGTGATTATGAATGATGAAAACGACAGTACATGTCTTCAGCCCCAGGGTCCCGGAATCGAAGACAAGTGCATTTCGGTCAGCTGTCCCGCACGACCCTTACAAATCTCACATTTTCAGCTAAAGGGAAATAACCATTACCTTTCTCTGCCTGACTAAAATCAGATTTCGACTAAAGGGAAGTAACGTACCTCGCCCCACCGCGTTGCATTGAATCCCGGGAGGAAGACAGTGGCTGTACTGACTAGCTGCCGTGTGTGTCACTGCTTGAAGCCAAAATTGTTCCTCTATCAAATGCCAGATCAATAACAATAACTATGTCTGTGCTGGTCTGTGATTTTGGACCTTACGGCTAAAAGCCGTAAGGTCCAAAATCACAGACTAGCACACTATTTTGTCTACCTAATCATTAAAGAAGCGGATGGGACAATCTCGGGATGCAGTCGCAGAAAATGAAATACAGTGATTATATTCACTAGTAGTGCCAGGACTCAAGCCGGGTATGTCCGCATTGAGAGTTTAAGCCCGACATACCCCGCGCAATAGACGAATCTAGTATTTCCACGCGAAACGCTATCATCACCTATTGCCGTATACCGGCGGCGGCCGGGCTGTAAGAGGAGGTGATATATTTATTTTTATTTTTTGGCCGAACAATGGCTGCCGGCCTCCTGCCACACAGAATTCATCAATTCTGGATAAACTCAGTTACATTTTCTAACAGAAATCAAGTTTCTGAGAAACAGCCGGTAGGGCGTGGTGGCGGTGGCACGTAACACTGTCGTTGTCGTAAAATAAGACTGAGAATAAGACTGATACAGGACAAAGTACACAGTGGACCTCCCCTGCAGTCCCATCTGTTAAAATGCCTTATATTTAGCCTTAGTCTGTCCCAGTCATCCCCTAATTTTTCAATCCCCTAAACAACACTACCACCCAATTGCTGCACATTCAGTGCCATGCTCAAAATAAACAATAAATAAATAAGGACATCACCAGACTCATTTCCTGGCTATCAACATGATTCTGTACCAATCCTACATCCAAGCGCAGCCAAAACTGGTACACACCTCAAATCGCCATCCGCTTGGCAACTCAAGGACAAAAAGAGTCTGCTGGTTATGCCAAGGGCTGGTATGAATCAAAGCACCAAACATGTCTCTACTTATCTATCAAGAGATTTTAAGCAAATTCCAGCATGCTGCCTCTGTACAAAATGTCAAAGAAGGCAAAAGATTATTTTTTTAAAACTCCGTTACTCTTACTGCCTCACCTACCTCCTTTGAATATGTAACATGACCTACAGCAAAGTCAAAAACGACAACAACAAAATGTTTGCAGTACAAGGGAAACAAACGTTGCCGTCGGCACAACTGAATTTATGATTGTCTCCCTTGTACTAAGTCGCCAGATACTTCCACCGCATCAAAATTAACCCATTATATTTTGAGGATGATTTTTTCTTTAATTTGCATATTGTACTCTGCAGGCTATATTACAAATTTGGACGTAGAAAAAACATTCAAGTTCAAGGGTGGTGCCAGAATAGCTTGGCGCCTCAGGCGCCAAGCTATTCTGTCACAACCCTTGAACTAAAAATTTTCATATTTATTTCAAGCAGTAGTGTATCACAATGAAAAGGGTTAAATACTGCCAGGCAGTTGACGCGGTGGGAGGGATAGAAAGTAGGGGAGTAGAGAGGACGGGTGAGCTCACATTACTAAATAAAAATTGACCATCACACAGTCACTGTGTCAAACATCTTGAAGAACGCTTCTTCGGCACTGAGGTGGTGTTTTTTCTTCCTCGTCATTTTTCAGCCAGCTGTTTTCCATCAATAAATCGGCCAGTCGCCAATCAATCAATCAATCAATCAATCGACTGATCGATCCATCAAGAAATGAATTACTGAGCCCGATGGTCAAAATCTACGAAATTGGGTCTTGCCCTTTGAAAAATCTGGATGAAAAAAATTCAGATCTGGAGAAAGATCGACTGCGTCACAGTTTGATCAACGGCAGTGCCAGAAGTGCAAAACTATTCTGGCACCGGCACTGAACCATCTTGGATGATACTTCCTGTCTCACAAACTGCAATATCACTTATGTCTCGTTGTACTGTGTGGGTTAACTCATTCGAGACGTGTCGCATGCAGCAAGTCTAGATTTTTTTTACCTTTACTGCCTTAACACACACACACACACACACACACCAAACACACACACACACACACACACACACACATACACACACAACACACACACACACAACAAAAACACACACAAACACACAATACACACATACACACACACACACACACACAAACACACGCACAGACACACACACACACACACACAAACAGACACGCAAGCACGCGCACGCACGCACACGCACACATGCACACACGCACCTACGCACACACACACACACCCACACACGCGGCACGCACGCACACACACACACACACACACACACACACACACACACACACACACACACACACACTTACACACACTCACACTCACACACACAATTGAAAGAGGATCATATCCTCATGACCCCCGACCCTACGGGAGCTGATTAGGGTCGATGCTTCCGCCCACTGTCACTGTGTATCCGTTTTCCTTGGGCGGCTGGACCTGTTTGCCTTTACATTAACTAAAGATTCAAAAACACAATCTCGTCAACTGTCTTTGTCAGTGAAGGACCGTTATACTTCCTCAGTCACTGAGCTGAGTGGCAACTTTGAGTTTGAAAGCGTGCCAGCGGCTGACAATCACTGACTAAATGTGTATCGCTGTGGAGATAACAAACTGGCCTGAACACATGTAAACCCTGTCATGTCCAGAATCAATCTCACATCAGTTTCAGGAGCACATGCCGTATAAGAAAACAATACAGGAGGATCGACTAAAACAGCTCAAGGGTAGTGCCTGATTAGCTTGGCGCCCGATGGGCGCCAAGCTAATCAGGCACTGCCCTTGAGCTGGCATAGTCTATCCTCCTGCGACGACAGTACCCACAAACCAAGCAGGTGAGGTAGGCGTTGGTCTAGACAGTGCGTGTATCAAGGGGAATTACTCAGCACTGGACAGACAAAGGGTTAGATCCCTTGCCCCTTTCTATATCAGGCCGGCACAACAAATCGCCCGCCCGGCCACAGTCAGTGAAATACGCAGACAAATTACAAGGTCAAATGCGATCATATACATACTGTGTAGTCAGCGTCAAGTTCATGACTTTTTTTTTTTCTTCTCCAACATACCACATATTCAAAGTCATAATATAACGTTTCAAATTGGTGATGGAAGTGACATATGACAGACAAGGTGTGACAAAATCCTCAGTGGGGCCGAAATCAGCCTGAGTATGTCCCTGCACACGGGCCAACGCCGGTCAGCTTTGACCGACATCGGCCCTTCAGGACCTGTAAGTTATTTTGGAGTGTGTGCATGACCCAGTTCGACCCTAAAGCATGTTCTTAAAGCGATTCTCCCCAGGTTTAATCATCTCAACACAGTCGGAAAACTGCAACAGATACTGCCGCTGACAGTATTATGTATGGGTCTTTTGTGTACTAACTTAGAGCTTTATGATGTAAATACAATGACAAATGTCGAAATTCATCGTTTGATGGGTGTGTTGTTTTTGTACCCGAGAGTGCAAATTATCGTCTGCATCGGCCTCGTTTTGAATTTGTGCATATTAACTAGCCTACGTCACAAGGCAGAACCCGATCAATCGATACTGCAGACGACGGAGGCGGTCATCGTTGTCGAGTGGGTACACACGTGTCAGTGTAGACATGTACTGATGTTCTCCGGCATCCCTTTGACATAATTTTCCACGAGAATGTAAAATAAATTTTCCACTTATTCGCTATGCTGTCAAAATCAATGCTGGTTCCGCTTGACCTGCTACCCGGAGTAACGGGCAATCGTGCTGTGGGCGTGGCTTCAAGTTCTTCGACTCGGGTCTCCGCGCCAAGCCGGCGACTGAGCCAGCGTCACGAAACAGAACAGTGGTATTTCACCCACTTACACACCCATTTCTGCATTGCAGTTTCACATCACACACATCGAAGTCTACGTAACTGAAAGCATCTCTGGAAACGACAAATGCACCATCGCAGCAGAAACACTACCTATGTGAATCGAGTGAATGAGAGCCCGCACAGACAAAAACGTGTCACGACCAGCGATGTCTGCACTGAGCCGGTGCCGCAATTTTGACTGACACACAGGCCGTAGTTGTCTGATCCTTGCAGCATAAAATCTGATGAACTGGCTCGTAACTTCATAATAAAACAGGTTTAAAATCTTGCAAAATCAGTAAGAGATAAATTCTACTGAAGATCATGAATTATCAGTTTCTAGCGCTCGTGAAACTATAGGAAGATCGACAAAGACCGTAGCTGGATTACTTACTGTTTCACATAGCAAGAAAGCGACAAATTCCGGATGGGCGGTCAAGCCAAGCTCTATATTCCCTTGTCCGATGTCAATTCTACTTAGGGGTATCTTGTCTCTCTTTCTCTTTCTTCTCTTCAATTCCGAGTCTGTCATTGTCGGCCGGCGCGAGTCGACTGATACTTTCTTTTTTTCTTCGCTGGTTCATCCGACATCTTGTCTCTGATAGGTTATAATTATGCAGATGACCTAAGGTCGTATAGAATAGTTATGACGTCAGCTACCTGATCGTCTATCGGAAGCAATCTTTTGACCGGGTCCAGCCGCACGATTCCGGTGGCCTCTTTCGCTTTGAACGGACGAAAGAAAGCATTTGGTGGGACACTGTCTAATCACTGTCTAAGTGGGTATGTATACTGACGCCCAGTAAAAGCTTTTTGCGAACTGAAGCATTAAAAAAGGTCGGTCGTGCCCCTTTAATTAAACGAACTTTAGTTCGCGAACTCTGACGAACTACAGTTCACGATCTCGGACGAACCAGGTTGGTTCTTAATTGGACGATCTAAAGACTACGGCGAACCTAGTTCGAAGTAGTTCACGAACCTCGGCAAACCATAGTTCGCTGTCGGAAAAGGTTCGCTCAACGTGTTGAGCGAACCAAAGCGAACCTTTTCTCTGATTGGTCAAAACTTTTACCCTCTTCTGCGTTCAGTTGGAGATAAAAAGACAGTCGGCGATACAAACAAATATGGCAGACGGCGATATTTCACTTGTGCGAAGAACAAGACCTATTTTTATTGATTTGTGGTAGGCGCATCGCTGTTTGTGGGGTCGCTACTGCAAGGAGTACAAGAACAAACATCGTTCAAATCGCGAAGCGACATAGCGGCAGCCATTTTGAACACCTTCACAGACAGTAAGTACGCTGAATCAAGCACTTCAGTTAAGAAAGAGAACCATGGCAAACCTGGTTTGCTGAAGTTCGTCTAGGTTAGTTCAACCTCAATTAAGAAACAAACCAAAAGATCGCCGATCTTCTCCGATCTAGGTTTGCCGATCAAAAGTTCGTCCAATTAAGAACAGCTCTAAACAGTCGTGACCTATGATGACGGTTAAAGGTCAGAGCTCGATAGTCGCACCTGTTTCATCATCAAGTGTTCGGCGGTGTAGGAAGGTTTTCGCAGGGGGCATAACCCAGCTCTTAGAAAATCAACCAACAAGAGAACCGCGGGAGAGGCGGGGGGGGGGGGGGGGGAGGTGTCAAGCAAGACAGGACCATGTTATATAAGTATATAAGTCCAATGATGCCAAGTTTAAAATTTGTTACTGATCAGTATTTGCTGGCATCTGCGCAGCCTGAGGTGAATCTTGGGATCACTTGGAAGCCGGACCGTGTTCCACTGAAACACTGAAGTGCTGGCCCAGGACTGAAAACATTCCTAGCATGTACGCACTCCGCCTTTCACAAAGACGCCTATGCTGGTTCGGTGCAGACCAGCGCTTAGATACAAAGATGTCTGCAAGCGTGATCTGAAAGCAGGAAGCCTGAATCCTGCAGACCTAGAAGCCGCCACCGCAGGCGGATCATGCCAGCTGGCGGCTCGCAGTGAAGACCAGCATAAAGCTGAGCGAGGGAAGGAGAGAAACTGAAACAGTGGGAGGAGAAGAGGCAGCGCAGACGAAAGAAAAAAAAGCCAGTGCCCACAGCAACAGACACAGGCTTTACCTGTAGCAAATGCAACAGTCTCTGCCGCCGCTCTCGCATTGGACTGATTAGTCACAGCAGGCACTGCAAATCTTAAAACGGACTGACCCATCAAGCGCATTATACTCCATTGTATTCCGAGACAGAAGGATGCCAACAAGTTATTTGCTTGCATTTGCACAGGGAAATGATACTTTAGATGTACGTGTAACAAGACATCGACAGAATCATTTAACGGTTGGTCCGGCTGGTGGGCGGAGGCATGGCCCAAGCATACTTAATTAAAGGCAGCGATGGCGTAGGATCCCTGGGCAGAAGTGCGGTGACCATTTCCAAAACTCCCTTCAGCAATATTTTACACTGCGGGAAAAAAAATTGAATACCATCCAGCTGCAAGAGGTACAGATCCTCATGAGCCCCCGCGACTGCGGGGGCTCATGAGTGTCTATACCTCTTGCTGTGACTAATTTGTGACCATTTCCCTTGAGCGGTTGTGGCTTTTGGTCGTTGACTGTGAGAGATTTCAGAAATAAAATATGCGTCCAGTGGCAGGGAAGGACTTAACACTTTTATCCCCGAGGTCCCATTTCTCAAATTTTGGAAGTGTTGCCTAATGACTATGTACCAATTGCAGGAGATGGATTGACCATGATAATTCAAGGGTAGTGCCAGATTAGCTTGACACCTGAAGGTCATGGTCAATCCGTCTCCTGCTGCATGGACTTGGGGCTAAGCGGGTTACAGTATAATTGGCCTAACTGTCAGTTTTACTCTTGTTACATTCAGCAGAGTATTATTGTAATGGGAGAAACACTCCAATAAATTGTAAGGTTTTGCCTCGGTTATGATGCTCGAGTTTATATTGGTCAAATCTTCCTGCCCCCCAAACCCCAATGCCTAACTCCCCACCCCCACCCCCAACCCCGCCCCGGGCAACCCCTCTTAACTCCCCCCTCCCCCCATACCCTATCCCCTCCCCTACCCTGTCATACCCTCAAAAATAATCTTCCTACGCCCCTGCATACAAACATATAGGTCGTTTGACATCGGAGCACACAATCTTTTTCGCAAATATTAAAATTTTCCGCAAAGAGCCACTTTTCTATACCAATCTTATAACATTCAGTGACAGTTGATCTAATATGAATTTAATTTTACTTTTAAGAAACTCGAACAATGTGTCAGTTTTGCTGTACTGTCGTAAAAATTCGGAATTATTTCATTAAATGACTGATTTTACATCCCTAAATGTGCCCCAGATATAATCAGCAAAGTATAAGAAAGATCCATTTTCACGTGAACTGGCCAAGTTTTCAAACCTGAAACAGCGCAAGCATTCATGATGTGTGCATGTTTGTCCTTGATATTGAAATCTGCCGGGGCTCTATTTAGGTTATTGAAAATGGCTTGTTTTTGTCTTTTCACCAAAATTTTAATGTGTACGACTGTAGAGCAAAATCGACAAATCATAGAAGTTCATTAAAAATATCCCATATTAGGTCAATCGGCACTAGATGATGTTTGATCTTTAAGTGGCACAGACAAGTGTTTCTTGGGAAGATATTTGGCAAAAACGTTGTGCGCTCCGATGTCAAACGGCCTATTATACAATCCGCAACAATCCAGGCAGGTA
The DNA here is from genome assembly GCA_036245525.1 of Semisulcospira habei. Taxonomy (NCBI): domain Eukaryota; kingdom Metazoa; phylum Mollusca; class Gastropoda; family Semisulcospiridae; genus Semisulcospira; species Semisulcospira habei. The sequence goes on from BTPG01000006.1 coordinate 66,550,577, forward strand.
ATAATGATCTCAAGGACACACGCACGCCGCGCACACAAAGTTCGGCAGCAAACCACGACTTGTTTGAAGCACCCTCGTATTTGTTTTAGTTGTAATTTCTACGCCATATGGTATTCTTCTTCTTCTTTTCGTTCGCAGTAGGCTATACGGTCAGTCCAGCACCGGCGATGAATGACGTCGTTTTCTCCAGGTCTTCTCGACTGCCGTAGAGTTTGGTCTGCAGTGGAGTTGGCGACGGCCACACTTCTTTTCTTTCATCGTCCAGTAGAGGGCATCTCTGGAGAATATGTTCCGCTGTTTGGTCTTCCTGACCACAGGCGCAGGTTGGTGATGGCGCCAGCTTGAGCTTTCTGTTCATGTGAGCGTTCAGTCTGTTGTGGCCATATGGTATAATGTGGAAATCTTGGCTCTCTCTTGGCTTGACTTCGCGAACGAAGATTCTATAGGGCTTGCCCACGTCGTCTGCAGGCATTTTCGTGGCTGCGGAGGCCAATCCGGGACAGGCAGGTTCGACCGCAGTGGCTGCAGGGGAAGGTCTGGTCAGGGTTCTGAGTTACATTACCATATGGCGTAGAAATGTGGAAATAGATACTGACGATAAACATTACTACATATTATATTTATATACTGACGAGCACAAAAAAATGCGACATTTTTTTAATCATCGAAAACAATCTAGTGCTTTCAATGATTAAAAAGATGCTGCAGAGCACACACACACACAAAAATTACATTTTTGGAATCATCAGAAACACCTGTTTCCGATGATTCCAAAAATGTCGCATTTCTTTTGCTTTGCTCTTCAGTCTGGTATATGTCGCATTTGTTTTGTGTGTCCGTATAACTACATCAGATGTATAGCTGAGTTCAATCAAGCACTGACTTCATGTTCTTTCAAATTTCTTTAAAAAGAATGCACTACAACCTCAGGCTGATTTTTTTCCCCTTCTGAAGGTTACATTACAGATTAGGAGATAGGTCATCAATTTTAGTTAATAATAATAATAATAAGCGCATTAAATAGGCGCTTTATCCCAATTGAAAATCGGCTCAAAGCGCCGCCGCGAACTGAACCCAACAAGCACGCTCACGTGAATCACGCGCATTCACTCACACACTGAACGTAAACACAGAACTTTCACGTGGTGCTAAGGGCAAGCTCAAGCGAGCTACTGTAGTTTTTGGAAATTCAAAATCGTTTGTATTTGAAATTTGATTAAGTGGACTGAAACTGATACCAAAGTGGAGGGGGAGGAAGAGCCGGAGTACCCGGAGAAAGAACCCCCGACGGTCCGCCCGAATTAACGTTGACACTTACTAGAGGAGAAAAATCCGACGCCGGAACCCGTAATCGAACCTCGCACCTTTAGCATTGGTGGCAGGCGCCTTAACCACTGCGCCACGGACCGCCAGAATAGCTTGGCGCCTCACTGGCACCACCCTTGAACTACCATTGTCCAATTAATTTCAAGCAGATTACAGATTAGGAGATAGGTCATCAATTTTAGTTCAAGGGTGGTGCCAGAATAGCTTGGCGCCTCAGGCGCCAAGCTATTCTGGCACCACCCTTGAACTACCATTGTCCAATTAATTTCAAGCAGAAGGGTATCAGAATGAAAAGGGATAATGCCTAAACAATTTTGTAACGTTTTCAATGAACAGATGGATTCATTTATAATTCTGACTAAAGAAATTGTGGCTTGTGTAACTGCATTTGCCTACATGAACACTCCTTGTAAGAATACGGATCACAAACACGCCTTAAACCCTGACTAATGTCGGTAATAAGCACATGCCCGTCACGGGGCCACATTGTGCTGTTGTTGAGAACTGCATTGTCATTCTGATGAAATTAGTCATTCGTCATGATTACACTAGCATTCATTAAAACATCTCCTGTCTGTCGAACAAGATGTGCATTGAGTTAGGAAGCCGTAAAGATCCTCATGAGCCCCCACAAAATGCGTATGAATGACAACTTCAACAGGAAAAATAACTTGATTCAAGATTCAAGATTCAAGAAATTTATTTTCCATTCAAGAATATTTGTCTTTGCCTGCCGAGCGTAGGTCAAAGTTTAAAAAACATAACATCTCAATTAAACATCAAACAAACAACATGGCTAATCCCCGACTAAACAAAAATATAAAATAGTACGTTTTGACACTAACATCATACGCACGCCCAGACACACGCACAGACTCACAAACTTAGTTGATGGCAGTACAGCCCTCTGAAGGCAAAACACGGCAAGTCCAGCATGACTATGTTGGAGCTACCCTGTTTTGCCCCCAAAGGGAACTGTAGGTTAGTAGGTGTGAGTCTGCTCAGCTGGAAAGTCACGTGCAATCCTGAGGGCTGGGGGTTACAGATTAGACTTGTTCAACAGCTGTATTGCCTGCGGATTGACAGAGAGTTTGAATTTGTTCCAAAGGCAAGACACGGGACTGCGGTGTCTATGCAAGCGGATCCCTGAAGCGGATCCCATAGGATAGGACCATGGGGGAGGGGAGGGGGGGGGGGGGGGAAGGAGTGTGTGTGTGAGTGTATGTGTGTGTGTGTGTGTGTGTGTGTGTGTGTGTGTGTGTGTGTGTGTGTGTGTGTGTGTGTGTGTGTGTGTGTGTTTTAAACGAGAGAGAGAGCTGAATTTTGTCTGTGCGCAACTACGGTTAAACGCGTCCACTTCTGGCTTTAACTAAACCTAAATATTTCTTTAACCCATTTAGCCCCGAGGCCACATTTCCTCAGTTAATTTTAGAGTCACTTAAACGACTATGTTGCAGGAGATGGATGGACAATGATAATTCAAGGGTCGTGCCGGATTAGCTTGGCGCCTGAAGGCGCCAAGCTAATCCGGCACGACCCTTGAATTATCATGTACATCCATCTCCTGCCGCTATAGGACGTTCAGTGGGGCTAAATATGGATTAATCTGAGAATCATTGGAGCACACGTACTCACTGTACCCTTCAAGCAAGAGGCATAATAATAATGAATAATAATAATGTTTATTATATAGGCGCGTTTTTCCCAATTCGGCGAATCGGATCAAAGCGCCGCGAACTGCACCCAACACGCACGCTCACGTGACACACACGGATTCACTCTGAAGACAAACACAATGCAAGACAAACACAGGACATTCACGTGGTGCGAAGGGTCAGCTCAGCTACTGAGTTTTCGGAAATTGTGATCGCTTGTATTTGAAATTTATAAAGTGGCCTGAAACCGGTACCAAAGTGGAGGGGGAGGAAGAACCGGAGTACCCGGAGAAAGAACCCCCGACGGTCCGCCCGAATTAACGGCGACACTTACTAGAAGAGAAAAATCCGACGCCGAAACCCGGTATCGAACCTCGCACCTTTAGCATTGGTGGCAGGCGCCGGCCTTAACCACTGCGCCACGGACCGCCCCGCATAGCTGCTAATGAGCCCTGCAACAGCAGGGATTCATGAGAATCTGTGCCTCTGGCTAGCTGACCGAAAGGGATCCGACTCAGTAACTGATTACCGCGACACTGTTCATTTACATATGTTGACCTCAACATGACCTCATTTCTCGAGTGGCTAAAAATGTCCCCACGCAAGCCAACGAGGCCCTAACGGGAATCCCACGGTGTGACGTCACTTGTGTAGACGTGATGGGAGGCACATGGGCAGTACACCCAGACAGCGATTTTCACCTGGTCGAATTCAGATACGATAAATGTTACAAACATATTCGCGCCCGGTCGAAAGTTAATATTGGACTTTAACCACAGCACTGTCAGCCAGCCACGCGGTCTTTATTATGACTAGACAGTTATAATGATTCTTCTGTTTGTCAATAATGTGTCTGTGCTTTCGTTCGTGATTTCTGTGGTCCTCTGTCATATTGTCCAATGAAGACGAAAGACGCATAAATTTATTACATTACACTTTTAACCCCTTCAATGTCGAGAAAAAGTGAACACGATCCAACTGCAAGAGGCACAGATCCTCATGAGCCTCCGAAGTCGCGGGGGCTCATGAGGATCTATGCCTCTTGCTGAAACCACTGTGTATATAGCTATCTTCCTTTGACGGCTGTGGATCTTTGACTTCAGTTGTCCGAATGGACGATGATTTTAAAAACGCAATATGCATCCACCTGCAGTGAAGGGGTTAACTCATTCGCGGCTGGGCGCAAATGAGTTAAAGGGACCTGCTCCAAACAAGAAATGGATAATACTGATGATGTATTTCACAATATTTCCTTTATAAATGTTCTTACATATGTTCTTTGTATTGTACAATGACGCTGGAGAAAATGGTTAGTTTGTTATGCCTTGTCGACATACCTCATGAACTTTAACAGCAGTTTATACACGCAGCAAAAGCACACGCGTAATCGCACTTATTTATTGAACGCGGCTGTTAGAGTGTCAATCTATTTTTAGCTGTTTCTCGTACTGATACCTTTGTATTTCTTGAACGGGAGTGGATTCTTTGTCAGGTTACTTGATAGTTAGGACGACGTGTGCTGAACTGGATTGCCGCCCTGTGTCTAACCATAACTAGACCTGTGTGTAGTGTTTCGTAACCATCTGTTATAGAAGTGTATTTTTGAACAGTTACGGTGGTAGAGGGCCTTTAATTGACCTTTGAACTGATGACGTTTGAATGGCGTCAATGGTCCTTTTTATTCTTCCTCTCCTGTGTATGCCGGCATAAGAGTTCAGCCGATGCACACAAGGAACAGTAACAGAATCTTTGAGAGATGTGCCTACTTGCATGCATCGTAAGATGAAGGGTATACAATTCTTAATAGAGTCAAGACAACATTGAGAATCCGTTATATCGTCCAATTGTAACAATCAAAACCCGCCCTGGATCATATCGCTTGAACCTCGTAACTGCCGGGGGCAAAACGGAAGTTTACCCAGCTGCAAGAGACATAAACCCTCATGAGCCCCCGCAGTCGAGGATTTATGTCATGTAGTCCTATGTTCAAGTTGTCCCACTTAGTATGTTCCTCGTGCGAATGTCGTTCAGTGTTCAGTCGTTTTAGACGCGCAATTCGTGATCACTGGCGGTGAAGGGGTTAAACGAGCTACCACCATTAGACCGTCCCAGGCGGGAGCTTCATCAAGGTCGGCGATGCAGTGACATTATTCGTTTCTGTGCTGTTACATTTGCCGAGCTGAACCGTCGGCTCGACCTGCAGTCTGACAGCGTACTACTGCTGTTACAGACAGATTGCTCAGTGCAGGTAGGCAACGCCGTCGGTACAGTGTTATACTTTTACCGAACCTGTCGCAGGTGTAAGGATTAACTCTTTTACCTTTACTGCCGAAACACATATACATGTAGGTACAGACGGTTTTTTTTATTTACTGACCTCAGAGTCAGGTGCCAGAGATGCCGCAAGGATACTAATTACGTTTTACATTGGGATACTAAGCCGGTTAGCTCTCTCTCTCTCTCTCTCTCTCTTTTTTTTTTTTTTTTTTTTTACTCTCTCTCTCTCTCTCTCTCTCTCTCTCTCTCTCTCTCTCTCTCTCTCTCTCTCTCTCTCTCCTCGAAAATTTCTGACGTGTGTTACTGTCAGTGCACAGGCGGAGTAAGGCACGGTTCGACTAGTCATTTTTCCTTCCGTACTTTTGGCCCACTCATGGCGGGAAACGGAAGAAATATCGTCTGCTACTGGTGTATCCGGGATAGAGGCGACGGTTACCATGATCACCAATTCAGCTGCGAAAGGCATAGATCCTCATGAGCCCCCGCATTCTGCGGGGGCTCATGGGGATCTACGCCATTTGCTCACTCGTTTACAGTCTATGATTCTCTTTGGAACAAGCTCCTAACTGCAGCCGGTTCACCACGTGATAGACTATGACTTGGCGTGGCTTACCTTGGCCGTGGGCCCAGCAATGTGACTACACTGTACAAGTCGACGCGTGGTGTGTTGTGGAAGAGGAACAAGACCTGAACAAATCATCGTAGTCACAAATACACAATGTGAGAGAAACAAAAATAAAAAGAGAGAGAGACACTGACTACAACAAGGCTGCAGAATTGACGAAACGTTGGTCACTTGTTGCGGCTCTCAACAAACACTGACTGAGCGGCTGACTCTTGTTTGTACGGTTCGCTAAACCATTGATACTGTAGTTTCACTATATAATTATGGCTCAACGGAGTCCCGGCAATATCAAGGACTCGATCAGAACGTGTCTGTGTTACATGTGGGGGAAAGAAATGACGTAAGCATCGTTGAAACTTATACGTCACAAGCCGGTCGAACGCCGGAGCCGCAAACAGGCTGCAGACACTGCATCTTCATGATGGCTGGTAAGTCCTCTGTATTATAGATGTGTGTGTGGTCCCAACAAAAGAAAAAGTCACTATTAACTGTAATGATGTGTACTGTTGTGCGATCTTTATTGAGAAGCTACCAGTGAACGTAAGTCTGTGTTAATTCCACGCCAAAGAGCTCCGGACGTGAAAGGAACATGGATTCAAAGTGTTGCCAACAAGAGGCATAGATCCTCATAAGCCCCCGCAAATGCGGGAGCTTATGAGGATCTATGTCTCTTGCAGTTGGTTTGTGTTCAGTTTTCCTCTGCGGTTAACTGTAACCGCAACTGTTGTAACTATTGACGGTGAATTGTTGTAACTGTCATTTTTAAGCGTGCTTCTGTCATCGTTGGGTTATTGTCTGCATCAGTCATGATTTGACACGATGTCTGGTGAAGGGGCTAAGGCGTAGAGTCGAAATCCACAGACCAGCATTCATTAATTATGTGTATCATTTTGCTTTGCCGCTGTTATTCAACCCTTTTGCGTGTCGGTAGCGGTTTTAGTCGCGATGATTCCTGCAGGACTGAATGCCATCGCGACTGCGGGGAAACCGCTACCGACACGCAAAAGGGTTACTTAGTGTCGCCGGACATCGAACGGAACACTGACGTGTTGCCCGATTAGGTGTCAGGACGACATTGTATCGGCACATTTTAGCTATCAAAAACTGACCCGCACTGGAGCAGTTTGCTTTAATTTGTCCTGTAGGAATCATCGCGACTAAAACCGCTACCGACACGCAAAGGGTTAACTGGTGTCAGTCCGACATTCCTATAAGCACGTTTCTAATTGTTCGTGATTGGCGTTGTATATTTGTTCCTTGTCACGTCCGTTGTATCGGTTGTTTCCCAATGTCCCTATGATATTAGAGTGTTTTTTTGTTTTGTTAGTGTTTTGTTTTGGTTTTTTTTGGGGGGGTGGGGGAGGGAGGGGGGAAGCTGCTGGAATGCTCATTCGGAAATAATTAGCGAGGTTACGTTAAGCTGCTGAAGTGCATATTCGGAAATAATTAGCGAAGTTACGTTTACACCACACGACACCCAACAACGGACGAGAACGGATAGTCAGCTTCTACCAAAAGCATAGACAACACTCCGTACATCTCCAAGTATAGATCCTCATGAGCCCTCTCCGGGCTCATGAGGATCTATACCTCTTGGCGATGTTCGGAGTGTTGTCTATGCTGCTGGTACACGTTAGTTATCCACCGTAGCTTCGCTCTCGTTTGTTTGTTGAGAGTCGTTCGGTTTAAACGTAACCTCAGTGCTGTCACAGTGTTGCGTACTGCCATGAATCAGACTGCACAGTTGTGTATGAAACGTGTGAAGTAGTAGTCGTACGAGAGTTCGCTTATGAAGCAAGTCAATTCAAGGTGTAAAATAAGAAAGAACGTTGTCACGTTGTTTTTTCTACCAAACTGTATTTTCAACAGAAAAGGCAAAAGAAAGCCCAATGAAAAAAGGAACACGCTTAGAAAGACTTTTTTGTTGCAAAGTAAACATACAAACAAGTACACATTATTGAGGAAATCTACCAAGTAAAATAAGTAAAAGCACTGTTAGGGGAGTGAACGGTTCATTAATGACCAATGATCATAGATCTAGTTGGTGAAAGCACACCCAAAAAAATAGGAGAGAGGGGTGCACTAAGTAAGTGACTGGAAACAATGAATATGGAAGCCCCCTGAAAGGGGCGTATTAACTGGATTTCTAGCCCATTGATGCATGGGAAATCAGACCTAGGTCCCCTTGTGGGGGTCCAGATTGTAATTGCTGGTGTGGACAGCTGCTTCAGCCTAGCTAGGCGACCTCGTCAGCACACAAGTACACAGCATTCTTCTCATCTTTTTCTTTGATGCTCAATCTTGACCCATCTTGATCACCAAAGAAAATATACGTAGCACATGTAGAGATTTTCTTTCAATTTTAAACGTTTTGCAGTCACCATATATGTCTGGGTTTTTATATTTTTTTAAATGCTAAGAAGAAAGTCAGTATGACCCAATGTTTAGAAACAACATATAAAGAACACGACGTAGACACTGACCTTTTTTTCCGAACCTTTCCATCTATTTTTATTGAGCCCTAGCGGTGTTTCTTTTTACTTCACCTTGTGTTTTTCTATGTTGCAAATGTAAAGCTATTGAAATTGCTCAAGTTCCGGAAATGTTAGCTTAAATTGTATTTTGTTTGCCGTGTTAACCGCGCAAATGAGGCCTTATGTACTGACGAGCAAAGGAAAGGCGACAGTTTTGAGATCATCCGTAACATTAAAATGTTCCCATGATTATATTCATACTGACGAGCAAAAGAAATAATAATAAGCGCATTAAATAGGCGCTTTATCCCAATTGAAAATCGGCTCAAAGCGCCGTCGCGAACTGAACCCAACAAGCACGCTCACGTGAATCACGCGCATTCACTCACACACTGAACGTAAACACAGAACTTTCACGTGGTGCTAAGGGCAAGCTCAAGCGAGCTACTGTAGTTTTTGGAAATTCAAAATCGTTTGTATTTGAAATTTGATTAAGTGGACTGAAACTGATACCAAAGTGGAGGGGGAGGAAGAGCCGGAGTACCCGGAGAAAGACATTTTTGGAATCATCGGAAACACTTTTGCTCGTCAGTGTAAATAATTATGTCCGGCTGCTCTGAATCCTACTTTTTGACTGGACCGGCCTCACCTTACAAGAAACACGGACGGAAAGTAAACACTGCTTAACTCATTCTACCCCAACACCGAAATCCCCAAATTTTGCCATTGTCCTCTGAAGACTGCATTGGAGTGCAGGACACAGATCGACCATGACAGTTCAAGGGTGATGCCAGAATAACTTGGCGCCCATAGGCGCCAAGCTATTCTGACATCACCCTTGAACTATCATGGTCGATTCATATATTGCTGTGGTGTGTCTGGGGTAGAATGAGTTAAACACATTGACACAGTATAACTACAATTACAATTATTTCAATTAATATAGTGTAATAGATGCAACAGACTCTGGTCATACACACAATTGAAAAAGTCGTTATTATGTGGGAGTGTTCTAATGATTTCGACAAACCCTGGCGGCAAATCCATTTTGGTGAAATTTCATAAGCGATATTTTCATTGTAATAAAAAGAAATTCTCGCTTTTCACGACATTTTCCGTTATCAGGGCAGCCCTAGTCATATACTGATATACAACAATGACTTCTCTTGTCCCTAGCATGGTTGTTTCAAATTCCACTCTATCTGTAATACAATTAGTACATGATTTTAAACTCCACTGCCACATTCTTTTGCACCATGAGCCCGAAGGACAAAGACCCCATTTGGACCTCTTCTTTGAAAACGACATGACAGTTCAGGAAACTCAGATCAACCTCGACAGTTCAAGGGCGGTGCCTTTAGGCGCCAAGCTGTTCTGGCACCACCCTTGAACTGCAACGATCTACCCGTTTTCTATTGTGTTCAGTAGTTATTTATGGATTAATTGTCATCTGCAGAGGGAAATCCCCAATAATTGAAAGTAGACCGCGATTCCAATCGCTAGCTCGTACATCAACTGTTTGCAACAGAAGCCCAAATGTCTTGGACCAAGATGACAAAAAGCACAGCTCGTGCAGAACACGTGGAGAAGGTCATATGTCATTTTGCACTGTTTACAGTACTGCTGGCTGCATGCGATTTCTAGACTCGATGCAAAAATGTATGAGGTAGTATTCACTATTCATGTATTGTTTTATAGATTCACATCTTACTTTTAAAGCACTGCGTGTATATTTATTGTTTCCTAGATTAACATACAGATAACCTAGCACTGAATAATGTTATGTATTGTTCTATAGATTGCTTTCTACTGATGAGGTTTTTTTTTTTCACTGGCCAGGCCATATGTTGTTTTGTCTTGATTGGTACGAATATTGCGGTTAACCCCTTCACTGCCCATAAACAGCGAACGGCAACCAGCTGCAATATGCATAGATTCTCATAAGCTCCTACATTCGGGATGAGAAAGGAGGGGGTGTCGTGAGAATTTGTTGCTTCTTGTTTCGAGCTTCATTTTCATGCGTGTGCCTGAGGTAGAAGGGGTTATCCGGTAGTAAATCGGCTTTGATTTCAGAGACATATTATCCAGCTGTTGGCATATAAGATGTTAAAATATATAATAAAAAGCTTTCTGCTGTATCACGCAGCCTATCACACTAGGCTCCAAACTCGGTAAACCGGTTACCTTGAATGCCCAGGAGTACTTTCTCTGCCTAGTGAAGCCTATGCTCAAGGGTAGTGCCTGATCAGCTTGGCGCCTATAGGCGCCCAATCAGGCATTACCCTTGAGCTGTCACGGTCGATCAAATCTCTTTTCCATTGTGCGCAGCGTTTATGGCAAGCGGTGCTGTAATATGACATTGTCATGTATGTGAGAGTGATGGGGATATAACCAGCGTTACTGTTTAGTTCAGCTGCTGCGCATATGTTTATATGAATTGTTGCTTGTGGTTGTTATACAGTGACGTTTTGTTTCTGCAACGCTCACGCATGGTGGTTCTCGGAGGGAGGGAGAGGGTAAAGGAGGGTGGTTGAGAAAGGGGGTACTGAGAACAGTGGTAATGTGTAGCGGGGAGGAGGTTGAATCTCTGCGTGATTATACTCGCTTTAGTCTCTCTCTCTCTCTCTCTCTCTCTCTCTCTCTCTCTCTCTCTCTCTTCTCTCTCTCTCTCTCTGCACAGGCACACACACGAATGCATGCACGCACGTGCACACACACACACACACACACACACACACACACACACACACACACACACCAAACTACACACACACGCACACTCACACACACACGCACACACACACACACACACACACACATACACACACCACACACAAACACACACACACACACACACCACGTCGTCTGTATTCCCAGCACTTTATTTAACCCGTCCATCGATTTTCACGCGCGGGTGTGCCGGCTGTAACAGTCGTCATAAAACAAGTCATTACTAATTGCTGTACCTAATACATATACACTCTATCAACATCATCGGGGTGACTATTCATGTATTTTACTGTATTCAAACTGATATTCTCTGCCATCAACCCATTCAGTGCCAAACGCAGACTGTGATTCTGCAATGTTTGTAATTCAACACCAAAAACTCCTAGCTGCCCCACGAACACAAATTCAAAGCGGTGTCAGCAAGAGGCATAGATCCTCATGAGCCCCCGCAACTGCGGGGGCTCATGAGGATCTATACCTTTTGCTGTTGGGTGGTGTTCAAATTTTTTCGGCACTGAACGGTTTAAACTATGTTTGGGGACTTTAGTACGAGCACACGTACCATCAGGTAAGCCTGCCATCAAGAGGTGCGTACCACCGAGGAATCCTATGCATTGTACGAGTTAGGTCCCTTGAAAATGCCTCAGCCTCGGAGAGGCTAAGAGCCTTACAGAGTGGGCTTAACTCGTGTAGGTTTCCTTGTCATGTGAAGGTACTGATCATCATTTTCCACAGCTATCGTCATTACTCGCATAATTCTTATTTACGCCCCAGTAGCAGACGAGGCGAGTTGTCATCAACCTCATAAGCCCCTCGCCCCAACACCCATCTCTACCCACTCCCGCATTTTTTTCTCTAGTTATCTATACTGAGGAGCCCATGACATTTTTGGAATCGTCGGAAACACTAAAGTGTTTCCAATGATTCCAAAAATGCCGCATTTCCTTTGCTCCTCACTATAATTATCTACATAGGCCTACACGTATCCCGGGAAACCTTCTGACCTTTAACTCATTCAAGGGACCCCTCATCAATACGACACTTTTGCAGCTATTGATGTGTGAGCCTTGATGAGGGATTTCCTTGAATGAGTTAATGATTTTTGACGGCAAAAGTTAAAGTTAAAAGTTAAAAAGTCCACTTTCTTTAAATGCAAGATTTTCATTGTAATTGCGATCGACTTTGCTTATAACAACACTTTTTCAGATGCCCAGACATCACGCTTTTTTATACAAATTACTTCGCTTATAACAAACTTCGGATATAACAACGATTTGTTATATCCTAGCCTTACTGAACAATGAAAATCTCGTCTTTTTGCAATAATAATAATAATAATACCGGGTTTTTTATAGGCGCTTTTCCCAATTCTGCGAATCGGCTCGAAGCGCCGCGAACTGCACCCAACACGCACGCTCACCGCACACGGATTTATTCTGAAGACAAACACAATACAAGACAGACACAGGACATTCACGTGGTGCGAAGGGTCAGCCCAGCTACTGACGTTTCGGAAATTTTTATCGCTTGTATTTGAAATTTATAATGTGGCCTGAAACCGGTACCAAAGTAGAGGGGGTGGAAGAACCGGAGTACCCGGAGAAAGAACCCCCGACGGTCCGCCCGAATTAACGGTGACACTAGACATGTAGCACTAGACATGTAGCACTAGACATGTAGAGGCCGAATCCCGATTTCGAACCTCGCACCTCTAGCATTGGTGGCAGTCACCTTAACCACTGCGCCACGGACCGCCCCAATAATGGACTTACTATCTTCTGTCTTCAAAGGGCAGAACTGGGTTTTGGTTGTGTTCATAACGTCTTTAAACCGCAAGTCAAGACCAAAAAGGTGACTAGCTGCCAAGCGTGTAAAATGTAGAGAGTAACCCAACGAAGAAAGAAACACGCTTAGAAAAGACAGCGACAGCTGTCTTTTCTAAGCGTGTTTCTTTTTTCGTTGGGTTATTCTCTGCCTTTAAGCCGCAAGGCCTAAAATGAAAATATTTAAAGATTCTACTTTATTTTTAACTTTGTAACGTTACAGAGTTAGGAGGACATTAACACATTCTGCCCCAGGACCGAAATCCCCAAATTTTGGGCGCCAAGCTATTCTGGCACCACCCTTGAATTATCATGCTCGATCCATGTCTTACTGTGGTGTGTCGGGGCTGAATGAGTTAATATGCCTGCAATACAAATCAAACAAAACAACATTAATTAGGAAATGCACACGATTTGATGTTGATACATTAAACATTAGTTTGAAGGTAAAGTTGAATTGTGATTATTTATATTTTGAATCAAGCATACACAGCATTGTCAACATTGATAATGCCAACCTAAGCAAAGCGCACAGACCGGCACAGCTATACATTTATCGCCATGAGCCCCCGCAATTCTGACACACACACACGCACCCACGCACGCACACGCGCAAACACACACAAACACACACACACACACACACACACACACACACACACACACACACACCAAACCCAACCCTTCCTCTTTGTCAAGTGGACGCCTATTCTACACGTTTCGATAATCATGACCCCATTGTCTTCCTTGTTACTCGCGTGGAGGAGGCCACAGGGGTGTTTGCTGCCTGACAGGCTGGGGTTGCTGCAATCTTGTTGTTCCTGTAACATTTGGTGACTCATTACTACGATTGTCTCATTGCCACTTGAGCCCATGCATCATCCTGGTTTTGTGACGACCTTTTTTTACTCCTGACGCAATTACGGACTGCAGACACAGAGACTGAATTAAAAGCCACACATAAAATAAACTACAAAGAAAGAAAGAAACACGCTTCAGAATAGCTCAGTTCGAGACGTGCCGCATACGGATACGCGGCAAAGCCTCTGAAACGGTTTACACGTGTTTAACTCATTCAGCCCCGACACACCACAGCAAGACATGGATCGAGCATGATAGTTCAAGGGTGGTGCCAGAATAGCTTGGCGCCCATAGGCGCCAAGCTATTCTGGCACCACCCTTGAACTATCATGCTCGATCTGTCCCTAAAACAGTAATACAGTCTCAGATGGCAACTTCAACATTTGGGGATTTCGGTCCTGGAGCAGAATGTGTAGGGTAGAAGAAGACCCAGGCACAGTGGCATAGGAAGATTTCCAGGGGAGATATGGCATGACGCTTGGAAATTTAAATCAAACGCCAGGATGGGCAAGCGGTGTGTTGAGAGATGGAGGTGGAGGGAGAGGGGAAGGATTGTGGATAGTCAGTTAACTCATTCATGCCTGCATATACGCGGCATAAGCCGCGTCAGTATCCGGAGGCCGCACGTCTCGAATGAGTTAATGGAATTTAAAGCTAGGCAGACTGCTATCTAACCCTTTGACTGTCGGTAGCGCTTTTTGCCGATGCAGAAATCATCGCGACTGAAAGCGCTAACGACACCCCAAAAGTTAAGGCATTCACGCTGGTTCATAACCTAGAGACAACATTTTTTAACGTGTATTGTTATTCCGGTTAGTCAGATGCAAATGCGCCTTTGTGTTTTTCTGAGCTATCTGACGTGGACCGAGAGACTCTGTGGAAACTCCTACGACACTACGGTGTACCCACAAAGCTCGTCCGCCTGATCAAGAGCAGCTACGATGGCATAACATGTCGCGTGATCCACGAAGGGCAGTTCACCAGAGAGCTCCAGGTCAGAACCGGTGTCAGGCAGGGGTGTTTGCTGTCTCCGTTCCTCTTCGTTTCTCCAGTTGAAAAAAAGTGTGGAGTTCCAGAGAGCTGTCACAACACACCAAAGTCCGGATTTTCAACTCCAACGTAAAAGCAGTTCTCCTATATGGAGCAGAGACTTGGAGATTGACAAAAACCACAGTCAACAGAGTACAGATCTTCTTAAACAGTTGCCTTAGAAGAATTTTGAAAATCCACTGGCCAGAGAAGATCAGCAACGTCAGACTCAGGGAGATTGATTGATTGATTGTACATTGCTTAACGTCCCGACAGCAACAAGGCTTTCTCAGGACGTGCCTGCACTGCTTGTGAAAAAAAAACAACCAACTAAACAGAACATTGAATGTATGTCGCCAGCCGGTCAAACACATTAAATAAACCTAACACATGGGGCCTAAATAAAGCTAAGACCATTTAGCAACACACAGCCAATATCAAGAGCTACAGGCAGTGCAGACAGTAGGGAGAGTTTAAAAAAGGCAAATACAGGTGAATGGACCTCGGGTAGACAGAAACACATGCCCCAGAATAGAGAGAAAAACCCACCCTGTGGGGCTGACCAGGGTGACCCTGGGAACTAAAAAATACCTAACCCCACCCAAGTCCCCCAGGGCAGACCCGGGTGGGGTAAGACTCAGGGAGAGAACAGGGGCTGGCAGATAACAGCAGAGAATGAAAATGGGCGAAGAAGATGGGGATGGATTGGTCAAAGTCTGACAAAGCCAGCTTCCAGTATCACTAGGCAGGCATTGTCATGGAACCCCCAAGGAAAAAGGAAAAGAGGCAGGCCGAGAAACACCTGGCGTCGAGACCTCCAAGCAGACATCAAGAGACTGGGAACCACCTGGAGTAAAATCGAAGGAGAAGCACAGGACAGGAGTCGCTGGAGGTCTCTCGTCGACGGCCTATACCCGGGGAAGGGTGGCATGCGTAAGTAAGTAAGTACGTGTACAGAGAAGAACCCAACGGAGAAAAAAAAAACACGCTTCGAAATGACCATTAGAAAACAATTGAAACAAAAATAAATAGCAACCCCCAAAAAAATTATGCAGGAGTGCCAATTGCATTTCAAAAGAAGAGGTGTGGTCAAAGGATATTTCGGTCATCCCACGTTCAGAGACACCCCCCGCCACCCCACCCCCACCCCCTACCCCACCTCCCCCTACCCCCCCTTCCCCCCCCCCCCCCGAAAAGATTCTTCCAGTGCATGAGGTTATTATCTTTCTTCCATATAGTTAGTGTACACGTTTGTTTGTGGGTCATGTACCGAAAACAGGGACAGTTGTACATCATTTACTATGAACTATGCTGCGAGATACGTGGTTTCTGCAAGGGTGTACGATGTTCATCACAGATGTTTCGACTATGTGTGTGCCGATGGGTAGCATGTACAGTCCTCGGTTTTTTCAGTAGTACAGATTTTCTGCCGCATGCCTGTTCAGCAGACAATAACCAACGTACATTGCCCATGAAAAATAGCGCTGCCACACAGGTATGCTTTTTGTACATACCTCAGAGACAAACAGATTCCCGCAGTGTGTCTGGATAGGAAAGAACAAAGTCCACCCACCATCCCGCCATCAGCAAGAGGCATAGATTCTCATGAGCCCCTACATCGCAAGGGCTCATGAGAATCTATACCTCTTACTTTGTACAATTCATCTGTGCTTCCTGATCGGGAAGGAATTTTATTTTAGTGTTTCAAGTCAAGACTGTGACGGTAAAAAGTCGGGTGTGACATAAAGCTTGTCTAAAGGCCCCGCCACACATGCCCGATTTTGAGGCCGATTCTCGAGCAGTTTCGAATCGGAGTGTGATCGGACCGGACTGCAAAAACGTGTGCACTGCCACACATTCCCCGACTTTTTTTTTAGCCGACCGGTTTGAATCGAAGATCAAGGTCGTTCCTGTTCAGCGAATGGCTGCTAGTTTTGACAGTGATGATGATGTGCTTGCATTATCAGCAGTTTTGCATCATATTCGGGAAGAGGCGGGCGAAACATCGGCAACGAAGGTGGTACTGATCTTCCGCCATTTTCAAACTGAAACGACATGCTTTGCGAGACGCGCTCTGATTGGTTGAAGCTTACAATCGGGGCTGAATCGGATCGGAACAATAGAGCAGGTTCTAGACACCCGATTCCCAGCCGATTGGGATCGGATCGGATATATGACGTCATCCGATCGCAGTCGGATCGGAATCGGCTTCAAAATCGGTGCACAACCGGCTTGTGTGGCGGGGCCTTAAGAGAACGTAGCCACACATCAGCGTGAACCTACAATGATTACTGCGCTGTGCAGGTATTAATTGCGCAATTTCTTTGGTATTTCTGATATCCTATATAATATTATATACCGTTGACTGGTCTAGTCTTCTAGTTTGCCTTGTCTGGTCTGGTCTGGCTTGGACTCTTCTTGTCTCGTCCGTTCCTCTTCTTTTTTATAGTTGTTTGGTCTGACCCGTTTCGTTTCTTGTCTCGTCTCTTGTATTGTCTCGGGTCTTGTCTCGCTTTGCCTCCTCTAGTGTCTGGTCTCCTCTAGTCTCGTTTCTTGTCTCTTCTCGCCTCGTCTCGTTTCTTGTCTATCATCTCGACACATCTCATCGGATATCTGTCTCCCTCTTGAAAAATACCGACGTCAACTTCAACGTGTGCGTTCAGTTCAGAACATTTAAACCCCATTAACACATTCTGCCCCAGGACCAAAACCCCAAACTGCCGAATTGCCCTCTGTTGGACTGTATTACAATTCTAGAAACAGATCGAGCATGATAGTTCCATGGTGGTGCCAGAATAGCTTGATAGTTCAAAGGTAGTGCCGGAATAGCTTGGCGCCTATAGGCGCCATGCCGGGCACCACCTTTGAACTATCATGCTAGATCCCTGTCTTGCTGTGGTGTGTAGGGACTGAATGAGTTAATGCGACTCTCGCTATGTCCAGTATTCTCAGTCGACAGCTCAGTGACAAATCATATTATTTACTGCGCGTCGCAAACTTATTTATTACAGCTAGTTCACACGGCAATTCCTAAGCGTGTGATGGTCTGTGATTTTGGATCTTACGGCTCTGGAGCCGTAAGGTCCAAAATCACAGACCAGCACACTTTTCAGTGCATTTCCTTTGTGTGCGGCGTTATCTTCTCTACCCTCGTAGATTTTGAAGCCAAAGCAGGCAAAGAACGCCACTACACTGAGAAGAGCATTGTAGTACGTAATGCGCTGAAGATACACGGGCTGGTGTCAGCCACACTTGGCCCGCGCACGGTCGTGCCGCCGAGTGCGGCGGTGGTCGGCCTGTGTGTGTAATACGCACTGGCAAACAGGTCAAGATGTGTCTTCTTGGTTTGTTAAAATCATTACGATACCCGCGTCTCCGGGTTGCCGGGGGTTGTAAGTACTTTGTGAGGACTGTACCAAGGACCTGTGAACGAGGCGGTACGCAGATAAACACCTTGAGTCTAATTTGTTCAGGGCGCCCCGCATCAATAGCTGCGGAAGTGTCGTATAGCGTTGCCGGCGGCAATGACGCTATGCGGCACTTCCGCAGCTATTGATGCGGAGCACCTTGAATGAGTTCAGCTATATTCGGAGTTGATGTCTGAATGAAGACTGTTCAGTCAAAAACAATTTTTCTAACTGTGTCGGTGTGTTTGACGTTATGGTTTGAGGCTTGAAATGTTTTTGTATGTTGCTTGTTACAGATACGTAAACTCAAGTGACCTGCTACAGAAAATGTGGGTTAATATTGCATAATATCTTCTTAATAAATGACTGATCTTTGTTTGTCTAACAATAATGCTTGGGGGGAAAAAAAACAATTCATGAAATTCGAATGACGTATAACGAACGAAATTTCTATTTTCCACTCCTTTTCAGTTTACGTAGAAGATTTCTCCTGTTAAGTGCAAGGGGGCATTAGGAAACTTCTCATTTTACGCGTGCCTGCCGACATTTATTTTGAAACGCATGGCAAAAAATAAATATTTGACAATGCCTTCTTTGTAAATGACTCATCTTAGCATGTCTAACCGATGCTGGGAAGTTTGAATGTATCTTAGCATGTCTAACCGATGCTGGGAAGTTTGAATGTATCTTAGCATGTCTAACCGATGCTGGGAAGTTTAAATGTCGTAAAACGAAAGAAGTTTTTGTTTCCCTCTCCATTTCACGTAGGAGAGTTCACCTGTTAACTATTATCATTCAAAATACACCATTGTGTGAAATAAGTGTGACTAAAATAGTTCAAGGGTAGTGCCAGAATAACTTGGCGCCCCTAGGCGCCAAGCTATTCTGGCACCACCCTTGAACTAAAGCCGCTGGTCTATATCCTTATCTGTAAGTACTATAATGTAGCTTGCATATGGCAGTGTACACATTTGAAGCTTTTAGCCTCAGGATGATATGGGCTAAGTGCAAGGCGGGTAGCAGGAAACCCTTACGTGTGCCTCGAACTTATTGTAAAAAGCCTGGTAAAACAAAGTCTCAGTTAAGGCAGGACAACACTGGCAACACGCTGTATCGGCGAATGTTTGCATTTTGGCAATCAAAATCCACCATGGATCAGATCGCTGTAAAACTATATATCCTTTCTAAAAAAAAAAAAAAAAAAAAAAAAAAAAGAAATGCACACAAAGACCCGTTTTGTGTTTTCTTTTGTTCATGCAGAATTTGTTTCAATTTAACTCATTCTGCCCGAGGTACGAAATACCCACATTTTGGAGTTATCCTCTGATGACTGCATTACGGCAATTCAGGAGACAGATCGACCATGATAGTTCAAGGGTGGTGGCAGAATAGCTTGGCGCCTATAGGCGCCAAGCTATTCTGCCACCACCCTTGGAGTATCATGGTCCAGCCATATCCTGCTGTGGTGTGCCGCGGGCAGAATGAGTTAAAAACCCTTCACCGTCGCTGATCGTACATCGGTGTCAATAGTCAAGGCGAACGAGCTCCAGCCGTCCAATGAGCAACGGATACAATGTGGTTTCGGCAAGAGGCATATATCCCCATGAGTCCCCGCAATTGCGGGGGCTCATGAGGATCTATACCTCTTGCAGCAGCTAAGGGTGGTTGTTCTTTTTTTTCTCGGCAGTGAAGGGGTTAAAGCGATCTGCTCCGTGGTAGGCTTAATCGGTATACCCTTCTTTACACAGTCCATGTGCGTAGGCGCATGTACGGGAGGTTTTCCACTGCCTATTAAGCGTGAGGGAAAGAATTCTCCCAGTGTGTAAAAAGGGCAAACAGAGCAGAACACGTGTGTTGTTGTTGTTTTTTTTTTATTTTTTTATTTTACGACTTTAAAACTTCATAATTTAAGTTAGCTCTTACGTTAGACATTGGACATTCCCCCTCATTCACTGCCTTTCAGAACATGTCGAAGTGGGCGTGGCAGTGTCTTGAGATTGTTCGGCACTTGCACTATTATTATGTTTTGTGATGACGGGGGTTCATTGTCATCGTTCTGATCAAAGCTAGAGTTTTCACAGACTCGTTTTGCCTTGACAAATCTATTTTTAGGAGGTTTCTTCTTCTTACGCTTCTCACCTCTCCTTTTGAGATCTGTAGACATGTTCAAACTATCACAACACTCGATGATTTACATGAATATAATAATCCCAGTCAAGAATCACATGCTTTCACATGGAGGGAGCCATTTGCAAAGAAACAGTAACTCTCGGGGTGTATTAATTGCAGGGAGAGGCTCATTATTTCCCTTAGAGTTTAGTAATTGCAGGGAGAGGCTCATTATTTCAAGCTAAACGGTGTTACTGAAGACAAAATAGATTTCTCAGCTGCCATCTTGTTTTTCGGACCAAAACTGTCGACACCCTACCCTACGAAAAAATTCATAACAAAAAAAACTATCAAACTTTGAACAAAAACCTGTTAGAAAATGATGCAAAAATGATTTTTCTATTGAAAGAAATATGTATTAAACACTACTTCCAAAACATGAATTTTGACCCTGTGCCCAGTGTATCTGCTACCTTAAGACCCACCTGTTTGATACCCCAATGTAGCTCGGTTCTTCGTGATTATGTACCTGTGTGTTTGTCTGTGTGTCCGTGTGTATTGCAGAATCCTTTGTTTCTCTGGCTTTGTGACTCTCTCCACTTACTTACTTACTTACGCCTGTCACCCCTCCCCGGGTATAGGCCGTCGACGAGAGACCTCCAGCGACTCCTGTCCTGTGCTTCTCCTTCGATTTTACTCCAGGTGGTTCCCAGTCTCTTGATGTCTGCTTGGAGGTCTCGACGCCAGGTGTTTCTCGGCCTGCCTCTTTTCCTCTTTCCCTGGGGGTTCCATGACAATGCCTGCCTAGTGATACTGGAAGCTAGCTTTCGCCTCAGACTGTGACCAATCCATCCCCATCTTCTTCGCCCAATTTCATTCTCTGCTGTTATCTGCTCTCTTCTCTCCCAGAGTCTGACGTCGCTGATCTTCTCTGGCCAGTGGATTTTCAAAATTTTTCTAAGGCAAGACCCCCTCCACTCCCACCCTTTATTTGTAAAGCACTTAGAGCTTATTTTAGGATAAGTGCTATATATGTAGCCATTATTATTCTTCTTCTTACGTATAGCTTTATCGTATGCCATGTATACTAAGAACAGTTATAAATGAGATATTACGAACTGTTAAACCTCTTCCTGGAAAAGGTCGCTTTAAATCTGTGTCATTCAGTTTTTTTCTTCTAAGGGGCGGCAATTAACTCATTCTACCCCATCACCGAAATCCCCAAATTTTGCTGTTGTCCTCTGAAGACTGCATTACAGTGCAGGACACAGATCGACCATGATAGTTCAAGGGTGATGCCAGAATAACCCTTTGATGTTTGATGTATGTAGGTTGCATTACCCTTGAACTATCATGGTCGATCTTTATCTTGCTGTGGTGTGTCTGGGGTAGAATGAGTTAATGTGCGTGTGACACAACATAGTTTAGGAAATAATCCCGCCCACAGCCGCGAGTCAGTTTCCTCATTTTTCCAGCAGCCTAATCAGTATTTCTACCATTAGGCCACATGTCTAGGTCGTGTTACAACTATCCCAGCAGCAAAACGTCTTCGGACCCACGACTGCCGCAGTGGGCCCGCTCACAGCCGCCGTGCGTGGGCCCACTGCGGCCGTCGTGGGCCCGATGACCTTTGCTTACTGGGTAGCTTGATTTTTTTTTTTTAATTCAGTCACTAACTGTTTCGTGTGTATCAGTCTCGCTCTTTTTCTGACCGCCGTGAGATGGCTTTAGTTAAACCCAAATAACTAACTCTTTTTCTGACTTCAGCTCTGTGTACTGTTATATGACAATCTAATCGCATGTCATATAATGTATGTTTGTTTCATTGTCTATGGAAGTTTCTGTGTACGATAACCTATTTTAAATAACATGTATGTATGCCGTTCCGCAGCACACAATGCATTCACGTGATCACGAGGAAAGCTGAGGGAGATTTACCGCAAGATAGCGGAATAAAAACTGATTATTGCCTCATTTTACTTTAGTCTCATACAGAGACCACCTTGCGTCCCATAATCTGCAAGAGGGAAAGATTCTCATGGGTTCCTGCAGCTGCAGGGGCTCGTGAGAATCTTTACCCCTTGCTGGCAGCGACTGGATGCTTTTTGCATCAGTGTGAGAAAATCCGCAGACTCGGGCAAATCTACAACTGCTTAGTTTTAAATGCAAACGTGTTATGCATGTGGAAATGAGCGGTAGCCTTGTTTAAAGTTTATCGTGCGCAGTCAACCACCTTAATAAAATACTGAGATAAACCGACTAGGTAGTGCTTGTCAAAAAATGAGTGAGGGTGACATTGTTTTGTGTGAGATCGCATCGATAAGATTTCTTGCGTTGCCGCCACTATATGCCAGCATTTAACCGCCTCACTGCCGAGAAAATCTGAACTCAAACCAACTGCAAGAGGCATGGATCGTCATGAGCCCCCGCAGTCGCTGTTGCTGGTTCCACTTTCTGTTCATGTTTCTCGAACGGTTGAGGTTGTTTCACTTTGAAGGAACAAACATATCTGGAACACTATCTGTGTACAGTGGCGGTGAAGGGTTAACCCCTTTACTGCGGAGAAAAAAGTGAACACGAACCAACTGCAAGAGACATAGATCCTCATGAGCCCCCGCAGTTGCGGGGGCTCATGAGGATCTATGTCTCTTGCTGAGGCCAATCTGTCTCCGTGTTCCTTATGGTTGTGGCTTTTGCTCGCTGGATGAGCAAAGATTTCAACAACAAAATAGCCGTGAACGGGTTATAATAATAATAATAATTAAGGTATTTATAATGCGCTTATCTTATAATAATTATAACTCTAAGCGCGCACTCACAACTCGCGCACGCATGTGCACGCTTTAGACAATGACTCACGTACCACAAATACATTACGACAGTCATTCGGAATACACCAGTGTGTGAAATAAGTTTGACAAAAATAGTTTAAGGGTGGTGACAGAATAGCTTGGCGCCTCTAGGCGCCAAGCTATTCTGGCACCACCCTTGAGCTAAAGCCATTGGTCTATATCCTTATCTGTAAGTACTATAAGGAAACTTGCATATGGCAGTGTACAAATTTGAAGCTTTTAGCCTCAGTATGATAGGGGGTAAAGAGTAATTATGAATATAGAGGCCTACGGATGTGTACTTTGTACAGTCACCGAATTCACATGTAACACTGACTTTTCCAACTTTAGTAGTGCCGTCTGTGATGGCTGTGGTCTTTGCTGTGGGAGATAGATCAACGATGATAGTTCAAAGGTAGTGTCAGATTGAATTGACGCCTTGGCGTTCGCGCTAGGCGCGAAACTAATCTGACCGGCTATACCCCTTTTATATCGGCACGGTTCCCAGCTAAGCGAAGCTGGAAGCGCAGTTGAACTATCATGGTCAATCTGTCAGCCTTTTTTAAGAGAGGGGAGGTGGGTGGGGCTTTTGGTATTAATGGGAGATTAATACTAGTATCGTGAAGGTTACCACCTAATCTGGCGGTATACTTAAAATATCAGACTTTTCCTTCTTTTCTTTTTTTAAATTATTGTAGGGGGTCGGGAGGTTGTGAGGCGGTGAAGTAGGGGATGGGGGAGGGGCGTAGGGGAGTGGGCTTTCATATGGAAGGGACATTCACATTAACACCTTGCTTTCCAGCGGACTCACATTGTGTTCCTGAAGTCTTTATTAAGTCAACGCCAAAGAGCCAGGGCCAACGAACACTTATACAAATTTGTGTCAGTATGAGACATAGATCGTCATGAGCCCCCGCATCTGCGGGGGGACTCATGAAGATCTATGTCTCTTGCCGTTTGATCGTGTTCAATTTTTCTCGGCAGTGAAAGGGTTAATGATACTGTCCCGATTGACGTTTACCTCTGTAACGAAGAAAACTGTAAAATTGTCAGTATGAAGCTGTTTAAACATACCTAGAGGGCAAACGCTGTTTTATAAGTTTTAACCCGTTCAGTGCCGTTCAGAGAAATTTTTAGCAACACCAAAGTGCAAGAGATATAGATCCTCATGAGCCCCCGCAGTTGCGGGGGCTCGTGAGGATCTAAACCTCTTGCTGACACCACTTCAGTTGAATCCACGTTCCTGTTACATCTAGGGTTTTAAGGGTCTTGATTTAACGAAGATCGCTGAAATACAGTCTCCAACGCCCAGCGGGTTAAATAAAACATTCAGTGTGGAAATAAAAAGGAATTTCTTACGATGTTCAATAAAATGTTCATGTTCTTGAGCCTAAATAGCATGAACTAACATTCGCACATGCTGCTTGTTTCATAACTAGTGTACAGGCAGCCGCTTGCTTCATAACTTGTGTACAGGCAGCTTGCTTGTATTCTGACTCAGAGCTAGTTACGAGGTTGCCGCGCGCCCGCGGTGGCGCAGCGGATCATTTGCATTTAGTCAAAGCACCACTCGTCAGGCCCCAATGTGTACAGGCTGCCGGCTTGCTTCATAATGAGTGTACAAGCTGCTTGCTTCATAATTAGTGTACAAGCTGCTTGCTTCATAACTAGTGTACAGGCTGCTTGCTTCATAACTAGTGTACAGGCTGCGCTTGCTTCATTACCCGTGTAAGGCTGCTTGCTTCATGACTAGTATACAGGCTGCATCAAGTTCTTCAAATTACTAGTGTACAGGCGGCTTGCTGCATAACTAGTGTACAGGCAGCTTGCTGCATGACTAGTGTACAGGCAGCTTGCTTCATAATTAGTGTACAAGCTGCTTGCTTCATAACTATTGCCCGTGCAGGCTGCTTGCTTCATAACTAGCGGTGTACAGGCTGCTTGCTTCACAACTAGTGTACAAGCTGCTTGCTTCACAACTAGTGTCATTATGCAGTATTCATTGGAACGTCACATGCACACGTGTGTGCGTGCATTCGCGTCAGTGTGTGTGTGTGTGTGTGTGTGCGTGTGTGTGTGTGTGTGTGTGTGTGTGTGTGTGTGTGTGTGTGTGTGTGTGTGTGTGTGTGTGTGTGTGTGTGTGTGTGAGTGAGTGAGTGAGTGAGTGCTTGTGTGAATCCTTGTGTGCGTATGTGTTATTAACTGTAACTGCTATGCAGCATATCTTGGCAACTGTTTTGCACCTGTGGTAACCTCGAGCCCTGAGAAGTAAATTCTTGTTACCGTTCACACAATTGTTCCTGATATGCATATCCCCACTCCCCCCATCCACACCCCCACCCCTTACTTCTCCCTCGCCCCTCCCATTCTCATTCCAGTCTCCCCCTGCCCCATCCCCTCCCCCCCCCCACCCCACCCCTACCCCAAACCCCGTCATCATTTTCACACCCTCTTTATTCCCGTTTTTCCTCAACTCTGCGCCAGGCGATAGTGTCGTTATATCTTTCACGTCCAGCGTCAAGTCTTCGGAACATGTTGACTTTGAAAGCTCAAAGGTAGTGACTGTTCAGCTTAGACCCGGGGCAGGCGCCAAGCTAATCTGTTCACTGCATTCCGGGCTACCCGGCGTTAACCCCATCACTGCCGAGAAAACGCGAACGCGATCCAGCTGCAAGAGGCATAGATCCTCATGAGCCCCCGCAAATGCGGGGGCTCATGAGGATCTATGCCTCTTGCTGAGACCGATTCTTGGACGATTTCAGCTTTTGGTCGTTGAATGAGCAAAGACTTCAGAATCAAAGGCAAGGACGGGGTTCAGCGACCAGTTCTTTAGCAAATCATGCACTGATCCTTCAACTTGTATTTTACATTCATCTCACTCGTGTGACTTGTCGGCACGGAGTATACAAGTCACACGAGGCAGCACTAAGATCAGGGCCAGTTGGCTGTGGGAGGGGGAGGGTTCCAGACAGACACGCGCCGAAAAGTGCTGGCACACGCTGATGCCGTGAGAAATCTGTCGTCAGTGACTATGACTTACATCTTGGATTATGGTGTGTTCCGTGACATGAAGCTCCTGTGTTGTAGGCGGCTCCATAAGCAACGCAATCAGCGTATTTCTTCTCTCTCTCTCTCTCTCTCTCTCTCTCTCTCTCTCTCTCTCTCTCTCTCTCTCTCTCTCTCTCTCTCTCTCTCTCTCTCTCTCTCTCTCTCTCTCTCTCTCTCTCTCTCAGTCTCTCTCTGCGTGCGTGCGTGCGTGCGTGCGTGTGTGCATGTGTGTGTGATGAGTGTTTGTTTGTTTTTTCTTCTGTATATAGTGATGATAATGGGCTTTGTATGTAAATATATTTTTATAGTTTCCCCTTTTTTATGCTGTAGATGTTAGCAACGGCAAGTTTGTAAAATGACGCGATTTGTTTTCCGTCTGTCAAAACTTTTTACCGTTGAAAAATAAAGTTTCATCATCATCATCATCATCATAACTCTCTCTCTCTCTCTCTCTCTCTCTCTCTCTCTCTCTCTCTCTCTCTCTCTCTCTCTCTCTCTCTCTCTCTCTCTTCATCGTTGTTTCCATCCTTGAGAAATAAAGTATCATTCTTTCATTCATTCATTCTCTCTCTCTCTCTCTCTCTCTCTCTCTCTCTCTCTCTCTCTCTCTCTCTCTCCTCTCTCTCTCTCTCTCTCTCTCTCTCTCTCTCTCTCTTGAAAAAAACTTGAAAGATTAGTAGATAATATGTCCAAAAGAGCCATGTCAATGATTTCCTGTGGTCCTCCGTTTTGCACTTGTTAGTTTTTACATAAAATCTCTCTTTATTGTAGTGTTTTGCTTGCTCACTAAATTCCTAACATGAGTAGCTGTATCATAAGCGTGCAGTCGCTTCCTATAAACACACTTTACATAGCACCCCCACCCCCCACCCCCCCTCCCAAAAAAAAAAAAATGTCATTTTGCTGTGTGTGTGTGTGTAATCTTCAGCGACGTTGGAACTTGTATGGGAATGTTACACAAGTGACCTGTGGGTGTAACCGCTTGTTTTGTGCTGTTAACATATTGTTTTAATGTTGCTTTTAATGTTGTAGTTTAGCAAGGACAAACATGAAAAGAGGCCTGTGCGCCTATTGTTTCCATCCTTGAGAAATAAAGTATCATTCATTCATTCATTCTCTCTCTCTCTCTCTCTCTCTCTCTCTCTCTCTCTCTCTCTCTCTCTCTCTCTCTCTCTCTCTCTCTCTCTCTCTCTCTCTCTCTCTCTCTCTCTCTCTCTTTGAGTGTGTGTAGCGCATCACTGGAGTAACCGGTGTCTTACGTTACTCTTGTGCTGCCTTACATCTCTCACACGTGTGTGTGTGTGTGTGTGTGTGTGTGTGTGTGTGTGTGTGTGTGTGTGTGTGTGTGTGTGTGTGTGTGTGTCTGTGTGTGTGCGTGTGTGTGTGTCTGCGTGCGCGCATGTGTGTGTGATATTTTCAGTTACAGTTGTTAGATTCTGCTCAATAGTTTACAGTTGATAGTTAATGTTCAGTAGTTTACTTTTGAAGTTTAACTTTACTCTTTCAGTTTTTAGTTAAAATCTTAGAGTTAATATTCTTGCATAATGTATGATCACTATTAAGTTTATCTAAATCTAATAGTAGGCGCACGTGCTCGCACGCGCGTGTGTGTGTGGGGGGGGGGGGCGAGGGGGGGAGGGGGGGGGGAGGTGTGCGTGATCGTATCGCACCACTCGAGTAACAGACATCATGTGTTACCCTTGTGCTGCCTTACATCTGACTGAATCTGTGTCTGTGTGTCTTTATTTTTATTATTATTATTATTATTATTATTATTATTATTATTATTATTATTATTATTATAAATTTAATTGTATTTGTCTTGTTACCTTTTCTGATGTTATTTTTTAAATGTTATTAAGGACAGACGTGTAAAAAGGCCTGAGTGCCTACTGTCTTCATCCTTACAAAATAAAGTTTCAGTTCAGTTTCAGTTCAGTTCTCTCTCTCTCTCTCTCTCTCTCTCTCTCTCTCTCTCTCTCTCTCTCTCTCTCTCTCTCTCTCTCTCTCTCTCTCTCTCTCTCTCTCTCTCTCTCTCTCTCTCTCTCTTGAATTGCACGGACTTCGGGACTTCTCTCACATGTAAAATAAAGATTCATTGATTCATTGATTCTCTCTCTCTCTCTCTCTCTCTCTCTCTCTCTCTCTCTCTCTCTCTCTCTCTCTCTCTCTCTCTCTCTCTCTCTCTCTCTCTCTCTCTCTCTCTCTCTCTTTGGCTTAGAACAGTTAGTGAAATCACCCACCAGAATTACTCCAACTACTTCCACGCTTATAGACCACATAATATACTAATAAACCCAAAGCCGTCTCTGACGTTGATGTTTAAAATCTTAGTGTTAGTGTTAGTGGTCATTATCCTTTGGCGTGCTCCTGGTCTTCTAAACTCCCTAAACCAAAAAAGAACGGCCATACAACTTATAGGACATTCAAACACTTTAGTAAAGACAAATTTCTATTTGATCTAGAAAATACTCCTTTTAATGATGTGCTGCTGTCCTATGATCCTAATACCGCCCTCAGTATTTGGTACTCTCTTTTCCTAAATGTACTTGATAAACATGCTCCCCTACGCGAGAGGAGGGTAACATCTAACACCGCTCTTCCTCCCTGACTTACTCCTGAAATCGAGCAGGCGATGGCGCTTAGAAATGATCTACATAGCAATAAAATGTTTACTGAATATAAACAACAGCGTAGGATTTAGCCATATCTTAAATATTGTATATATGGTCCTTTTAACCTCTTTTTAAGAATTTGAATAAAGCTAGATAGCTTACTCTTTTAACTCCAAGGACCGTTGTTGTTGGTGAGTAATAGGCCTTGGTGCCAACGACTCCATTAGAAGAGACGGTTAAAGACAGCAAAGATACCTATACTATATGGCGCCTTCTAAACACACTTAATAAGGGGTCTCCAAGTACCGCAACCACCATTCCCACTAATCTTACTGCTGATACATTCAATGACCATTTTCTTTCGGTTGCCGAATCTCTAATTTCGTCAAGCCAGGATAACACTTATTACCGTTCTAATCTGCTGTCTGAGTTTTGTCAACAAAGAACAATGGTACAGCCCCCTTCAACATCCCCATCTGTTCATGAAGTGGGTTTACTCATAAGTAATCTTCCAAATAAATGACATCAGCCCAAAAATACTTAAGCTGTCTCTCCCATACATTGTAGAATCCTTAACTTACATTTATAATCTCAGTATCCAGCATAACACTTTTCCTAACGAACTTAAATATGCGAAAGTAATTCAACTTCCAAAAACAAAAGATCGTTCTGACCCTAATAATTATCGGCCTATTTCTTTATTATCTGTTTTGTCCAAACCACTGGAAAGGCACGTTCATAAACACCTGCTTGATTATATAGAAAACCGTACGCTCTTCCACCCTTTCCAATCCGGATTTCTCCAGCAGCATTCATGCCACACAGCACTTACACGCCTTGTCGACACATGGCTCGAGGGTATGAATAAGTCACAGTTAACAGGAGTAGTCTATCTAGATTTTAAGAAGGCTTTTGATCTGATTGACCACACTGTTCTGACTGCTAAGCTTCACAAATACCTTAATAACGGAGGCGCAGTTGCTTTTTTACACATCTTACCTTACTAAAAGAAAACAAAAGGTTCTTGTTCATGGCTCATACTCCTCTCTCAAAGATGTAAGCTTCGGTGTGCTCCAAGGGTCTATACTGGGCCCCCTGCTGGTTTGCTTATTTATTAATGATTTGCCTCTACATATTACTTGCCAAGATGTACAATGCGACCTTTTTGGCTGACGACACCTCAGTTCATACTACTAATTTGTGGAAGCGCAAAACACCTGAGTACATCTCCACTTTGTTCCGTAAGTCTGAGTCCAAGTTTGGAAACATCAGAAAGCTTTTCATAGTCCCAAAACCAAGGATCCTCGCGCTGGGACCATATGGCGTTGAGGCGCGTCCCCTGGGTGGTGGATAGGGGGGTCCCTCGTGAGAGGGGTGCACCGAATGAAATAAGGTGCCGTGAACCAACATGGTCTAAGGGAAGGTGACCCCGACAGAAAACCCTTGGTCCTCCTAGTAAGGGGGTTGGGCGTGGGGGTAGCTTCCCCACCCTGCAAAAAAGGAAATAGCTATAAAAACGCCGACGAAAAGACTAACAGTAATTCCTTTCCTGGAGGAGGAAGGTTCTTCTACCAGAAGACTTATGACGTCCTGTGGTGAAAGCCGGAAGTCTTCGGAAGCCACAGGACCGAGCCGCCTCTCTCTATCCAGGGATACAAACCCCCAGGGAAAGAGGAAAAGAGGTAGGCCGAGAAACTCCTGGCGTCGAGACCTCCAAGCAGACATCAAGAGACTGGAGTAGAATCGAAGGAGAAGCACATGACAGGAGTTGCTGGAGGTCTCTCGTCGACGGCCTATACCCGGGTAGGGGTGACAGGCGTAAGTAAGTAAGTAAGTAAAACCAAGGATCGATCTATACAAAACCAACTTATCCTTCTCAGGGACACATATCTGGAATGCGCTTCCGGACCATGTAAAATCCGCCTCCTAGCTAGCCTGTTTTAAAAAGGGTCTCTCAGCAAGTATTTCGTAGATCACTCTTAGGGATGCCTTAAAGCGATTCTCCCCAGGTTTAATCATCTCAACACAGTCGGAAAACTGTCTGCAACAGATACTGCTGACAGTATTATGTATGGGTCCTTTGTGTACTAACTTAGAACTTTATGATGTAAATACAATGCAAAATGTCGAAATTCATCGTTTGATGGGTGTGTTGTTTTTGTACCCGAGGGTGCAAATTATCGTCTGCATCGGCCTCGTTTTGAATTTGTGCATATTAACTAGCCTACGTCACACGGAACCCGATCAATCGATACTGCAGACGACGGAGGCGGTCATCGTTGTACGCGTCAGTGTAGACATGTACTGATGTTCTCCGGCATCCCTTTGACATAATTTTCCACGAGAATGTAAAATAAATTTTCCACTTATTCGCTATGCTGTCAAAATCAATGCGGGTTCCGCTTGACCTGCTGCCCTGAGTAACGGGCAAATCGTGCTGTGGGCGTGGCTTCAAGTTCTTCGACTCGGTCTCCGCGCCAAGCCGGCGACTCAGCCAGCGTCACGAAACAGAACGTGGTATTTCACCCACTTATACCCATTTCTGCATTGCAGTTTCACATCACACACATCGAAGTCTACGTAACTGAAAGCATCTCAGGAAACGACAAATGCACCATCGCAGCAGAAACACTACATCTGTGAAGTGAGTGAATGAGAGCCCGCACAGACAAAAACGTGTCACGACCATCGATGTC
The DNA here is from genome assembly GCA_036245525.1 of Semisulcospira habei. Taxonomy (NCBI): domain Eukaryota; kingdom Metazoa; phylum Mollusca; class Gastropoda; family Semisulcospiridae; genus Semisulcospira; species Semisulcospira habei. The sequence goes on from BTPG01000006.1 coordinate 66,582,083, forward strand.
GGCAGCCAGTGCCGCAATTTTGACACACAGGCCGTAGTTGTCTGATCCTTGCAGCATAAAATCTGATGAACTAGCTCGTAACTTCATGATAAAACAGGTTTAAACTCTTGCAAAATCAGTAAGAGATAAATTCTACTGAAGATCATGAATTCTCAGTCTCTAGCGCTCGTGAAACTACAGGAAGATCGACAAAGATCGTAACCGGATTACTTACTGTTTCACATAGCAAGAAAGTGACAAATTCCGGATGGGCGGTCAAGCCAAGCTCTATATTCCCTTGTCCGATGTCAGTTCTACTTAGGGGTATCTTGCCTCTCTTTCTCTTTCTTCTCTTCAGTTACGAGTCTGTCATTGTCGGCCGGCGCGAGTCGACTGATACTTTTCTTTTTCTTCGCTGGTTCATCCGACATCTTGTCTCTGATTGGTTATAATTATGCAGATGACCTAAGGTCGTATAGAATAGTTATGACGTCAGCTTCCTGATCGTCTATCGGAAGCAATCTTTTGACCGGGTCCAGCCGCACGATTCCGGTGGCCTCTTTCGCTTTGAACGGACGAAAGAAAGCATTTGGTGGGACAATAGGGTGGTCACTGTCTAAGTGGGTATGTATACTGAAGCCCAGTAAAAGCTTTTTGCGAACTGAAGCATTAAAAAAGGTCGGTCGTGCCCCTTGTTTGTCTCTTTCTATGCTGGGTCCATTTTATTCCCAATTATGCCTGTTATCCTTTTCATTTATTATTTAAACTACTTAGCTCTGTGTGTATGTGGAGAGGGAGGAGGGTGGTGGGGGGGGGGGGAGTGGGGGTGTCTGTGAGTCTATGAGTATGTCTGTCTGTGTGAACAGTGTTGTCAATTGTCTGCAAGTATTATGTTTTACTTATGTGTATGCACATTTGTAGATAGTCTTGTAGTTGTTGGCAACGGCAGGTTTGTAAAATGGCCGTGTCGATGATGATGTCAATTTCTTAACCGTTGTAAAATAAAGTTTTATTTATTCTCATCATTGATTCTCTCTAGCTCTCTCCGTTTTAAGCACTAATACACTGTGGGCTCAAACATTTGTGGAATACTCACTAATCCTTTTTTTAACCAGCCCATTGCTTTGCCACTTTTTCATTCTTCATCTATCACTTGGGTCAAATTATCAAAATCAGTCAGTTTCCAACACGTATTTTAGTATGTGGTTTTGCATGCTATGTTCATTACATTGTTCAGTAACACATCAATGTTTAGCTTTAACTTATTAACGCGAAATATGACTTTGCAACTTTTTGAAGATGATTATATAAAGACTCTTTACCAGTTGTGGGAGATGGGTTGGTCTTGATACTTTAAGGTTAGTGCTAGATTTACTTAATTGGTATCTGAGCAAATCTTGCACAACCCATGAACTATCATGGCCGCTCACAGTGCCATACCTTTCTGTGGTGTCTAAATGTGTTAACACATTCGAGACGTGCTGCATTCGGATATGCGGCGTGTAGCCGCGTATCCGGATGCGGCAAGTCTGTAGTAATGCGTGAAAGCCATTCTGCAAAACCGCCACGATCTGAGTGCACTCTATGACTCAGATAAGTTTCCTTAGTCATACGTGACCGACAAAAAAGTTTGTCCCGTTCCACAGGCATTCCCAAACTAATAATGTGTTGCGGTAGGATACTCGGTACATGTGTTACAAGATTACATGAGTACACAGTCAATGGACCACGTTTGACAGAGAAGGAATCACTAGAGGCACCGTAGCGCGTACCACAGTGCCTACATCATTGAACAAGGGACTGCATTCGTTTGGTTTTGTGAAGAGAAAAACTGGTTGTCTCCCTCGATTCGCTACCGCTGCTCGCGGCAGCGGTACTTGGCCGGTGAGCCAATCGTGGGAGACAACCAGTGTGGCGAAGAGACAGCCTCGGTCATTGGGTGCTGCCAGTGAGTGTTTTTAGTTTTTTTTTTCTTTCTAAAAGCCTAAATAAATCGCAGACCAGCTGAGATTGTAATATACAAGATTGTAATCAGTCACAAACTGACACACGTCAATGTACGTCTTGTCAGTGCCTGCCAGTCGGCGTACAGTAGATTCCTTTATTCAGTGCAACTAAAACAATAGTCTCAAAAGACAGGTGCCCTCTCTTGATGTCTAGAAGGGCAAATAGTGACACCCTTCATTAACTCATTCTACCCCAACACTGAAATCCCCAAATTTTGCCTCTGAAGACTGCTTTGCAGTGCAGGACACAGATCGACCATGATAGTTCAAGGGTGATGCCAGAATAGCTTGGCGCCCATAGGCGCCAAGCTATTCTGGCATCACCCTTGAACTATCATGGTCGATCCTTATCTTGCTGTGGTGTGTCTGGGGTAGAAAGAGTGAACAAGGACCATCAGCCTGGAATGATCTTCCTAAATCATTGAGACACAGTGAGTCTAGTGCCAGTTTTAAACACAGTCTTAAAACCCATCTTTTCCCACTTTGATTATCAGTGTTCATGTATTTAGTCATAATTCTGTTCTTTTGTGTAATTGTACATGTGGCTTTGTCACTTTTTGTGTAATATTTGTATGTTTTGTTCATATGTACGGCGCCTAGAGCATCTTACCATGTATTGGCGCCTTATAAATCTTCCTTATTATTATTATTATAATTTCCTTAGCTACAGCCACCTATAACATGGTCTGTAACGACAGGTGATCTCACAGTCTCACTCATAGGGGTTGCTTAACAAACCCTGCAAGCAGAAATCCTCGGGCCTACGGCGGCCGCAGGGGCCGCCCACGCACGGCTGTGCCGCGCGGGCCCACTGCGGCCCTCATAGGCCCGAAGACGTTTTGCTACTGGGGAACAAGCTCCGCAGGGCACTGAAGTGCGCGTCGAACGACTCAGTTGTTGAGCATTCTATCACTGAGATACCCTTTGTGTGCGCGTCGAACGACTGTTGTCATGAGCATTCTATCACTGAGATACCCTTTGTGTGCGCGTCGAACGACTGTTGTTGAGCATTCTATCATACCCTTTGTCTACGTTAGGATCACGGTACCCTTCCACAAGTGCCTACGTTGCATTTTTATCAATGAACAAGATAGTGGGTGGTGTTTGACCTGCCTCGTTTCACGTACGCTGTCCGCTATCTTCCTATTCTGATCAGTAGCGGTCACACTCACACATACACCCATATAGTGTTATATTTACGAGGACCATTCTAAAGGTGGCATACACTGAAAGGGAAGGACTCGAACCTCAGTCGTGTATAGTAAGGTTAACATAGTGTTGACCTTCTTTCGGTGACCCGAGGCCAACCTTGAAATATTAACCCCTTTCGCGGCGCCAGGAATGTCAAAGGTGTAATAATAAGTCCGCTTCCCTGCCAACGGACACGTGCATTTTGTTTCTGAAATCTGTTTCGTCTAAACGACCAAAACCGGCCACGACTGTGCAAGATGTCTTGGACACAAAGTGGTCCCAGCAAGAGGCATAGATCCTCATGAGCGGGGGCACACGAGGATCTATGCCTCTTGCATTTAGCGTTCAATTCTTCTCGGTAATGAAGGGGTTAAATGAAATGTTCTTTCTTTGAACACTTTCAGTGCCGGCCCGAGAAATTCAAACTCCATCCATCTGCAACTGAGACGTTCAGATCCTCATGAGCCCCCGCAGTTGCGGGGGCTCATGAGGATCTATGCCTCTTGCCAACACCACTTTGAAGCCTTGTTTCTGGGATAGCTAGGGTGTTTTGTATTGATTTGAGTAAGCTACGCAGTCTGTGTCAGCTGGCTCTGAATGGCTTAAAAGGCGGATAATTTGTGATATATCACTTTGCTCATGGCCAGTCTTTAGTTCTCTCCCTTTCTGTGTTGGTCGATTTAAAGCTGTGAGTCAACGTGGCAATCAGGTTACGCCCCCATTTCACACACTCTTCTCTATTAGCCTCTTGCTACACAAAGCTGTGAACGAAGTACCTATCCTCCCACACAAAAATTCCACGAGGAGCACATCACAGGAGAAACATGTACAGCAATTCTTCCCAAAATTGTCTGTTGACGTTTTCCACAACACTCTAATGCATTAAGTACCCCATGACAAAACTGTCGTCTGCAAGCCTGTGACACAACCGTGCACAGCCCATGCCCATGAACAGACTAGGTCAACTCAAATTAACCAAATTTTCCGCTTTTTCACACCACCTGTCATGCCTCTTGCCGCTCGAAACGCCCAAAAAGGCAAAAATGGGAACAGGCTTTCACACCCTGAAAAAAAATGGCCAAAAGAGAGGACATTTTTATAACTATGTCTCACGGAGTTACTACATGAACCGCCGGAAGCGAAAGCCATGTGTGGCCTGTCTGCTCCAGGCAGTAAAGGATTAACCCATTCAGCCCTGACGCACTACAGCAGGAGATGGGTCGACCATGATAATTCAAGGCGGCGCCAAGCTAATCTGGCACTACCCTTGAATTATCATGGTCGGTCCATCTCCTGCAATTGTTGCATAGTCTTTAGATGAAGCCTCCAAAATTTGGGAAATACGGCCTTCGGGCTGAATGAGTTAATACTTTGCAATATCGCCTGTATAAATGTTCTTAGCATGTCTTACAATAGCTCTGGACAGAATGGCTAAATTAATCCTTTCGTGTCGGTAGCGGCGACTAAATCCGCTACCGACGCTCAAAGGGTTAAAGTGACCTACTCCAGGCAGTAAAGGGTTAATACTTCTCAATATCTCTTTATAAAGAATTATTGCTCATAGTAAGTCTTAGGATAATGATAGACAAAATGTGTACAGTTTGAATGTCGTAAAATAAAAAGAATAACCCAACGGAGAAAGAAACACGCTTAGATATGACAGCGACAAAACAATTAATTAATATTTCAGAATAGACCAACGAACAAGTATACAATTGTATAATTATCTTTGTCAGTATGAAAAAGGCTTAGTGGTAACTGAAGTACGTCAAAAAGAGCCGCGCGTATGAGAGAGAGAGAGAGAGAGAGAGAGAGAGAGAGAGAGAGAGAGAGAGAGAGAGAGAGAGAATATGTCTGCACGAACTTGAACGAGTATGTAAGTGTGTGTGTGTGTGTGTGTGTGTGTGTGTGTGTGTGTGTGTGTGTGTGTGTGTGTGTGTGTGTGTGTGTGTGTGTGTGTGCAAGCGTGTGTGTATGTATGTGAGGAAATAGAAATAAGAGAGACAAAGAGAGGTATAAGAGACACAAGGAATACCCTGCTGAACGTGGCAGGCTGAGTGTCAAACCCATTACACCCTGAGTCTGATTTTTTTTTTTTTTAGTTTGCTTATTGTCCTAAGAAGGCTACATTACAGATTAGGAGATAGCCATTTCAATTCAAGGGTGGTGCCAGAATAGCTTGGCGCATTAGGCACCACTCTTAAACTAACATATATTAATTTCAAGCAGTAGTGTATCAGGTTGAAAAAGGCTAATACACTAAGCCTGTTATGCACCAGCCTAAAGGCAAACTTATTATCACCCTCGAGTTGAGGACTAACCACGAAGAAAAATGAGAGGACCCCCGCGGGACAACAAAAAAAAAAAGAGCATTTAGCATATATTTAGTAGTGCACCTTCTTGTGTGTGTATGTGTGTTTCTCCTGCCTACTTCCTAAGTTCAAGAAAAAGACATTGGTTAAAGCCTTAACCTGATGCATCCTTTTAGTGATGTATATGATCGTCTTGTTCTTTACCTGCGTATTTTTCTGTGGGCTGACGATTGGGTGCCGGATAGGCGGGGGCAAGGGATCTAACTGTGTGCATGTCCAGCGCTGAGTAATTCCCCTTGGTATGTGCAGCATTTAGCACGGTACACGACAAGTAATAAATCATTAAAAACAATGCAAGCTTTCAGCTTCTGTGAAGGATTTTCGGAGTGAAGAGGAGGTAGTTCAGAGACACTGTGCGTACATTTTTGTTTCTGAAATCTTGGTTCATTCAAAGACTAAAACCAACACCGTCCAAAAAACATGGATACACATTGGTCTCAGCAAGAGGCATAGATCCTCATAAGCCCCCGCGGTCGCGGGGGCTCATGAGGATCTATGTCTCTTGCAGTTGGATCGTGATCACTTTTTTCTCAGCTGTAAAGGGGTTAATGGTAAAAAATAAAAGAAATTTTATATTATTATTTTTTATTATTATTATTATTATTATTTCACTTGGACCAACTCAGTCTAAAAGAGCCGAAACCGACGTCCACGTGAAACCACAGGACCTGGAATTGTTCACGGGTTAATTCAGTGCCATGACAGCGACCACTCGGTGGGAACTATCAACCATCTCCACATTAGAGCTGCTGTAATTTGACTTACTGCGCGTATTTTTCTAGGACCTGTGCTCACACACTGAACGCACATTTTGTTCGTGACAAGTGTCACCGCCACTATACTTATTGGTTGGTGCCCCCCCGCTCACTGCTACACTTAAACCTTTAATCATAAAATCACCTCCTACCGCACAATTGTCAGCTGCATTGTAGATATGTAGCATGACATGGTATCACCAGTAAGATCGCCTCACGCCAACCATATGGGAGATATTGCAATAGAGCCTCATGAGCCCACACAGTCAGCAGACCTCATGAGAATCTATGCCTTGGATAATTATATTGCTTATACATATGCGTGTTACTACAGTGGATTGAGATAATTGACTTGTGAAATCTCCAGCCAGCTACAAGAGGCATAGATTCTCATGAGCCCCCGTAGAATGCAGGGGCTCATGAGAATCTATGCCTCAGTCTTGGTTGTGTTGTTTATACTTGGGTTCATTTTGTGGAGGGAGTGATGGGGAGTTCATGCACAGACTGATGGAGAACAATTGGAAATTTGAGTATGATGACTTATTTTTCTTTTTGTATCAGCGAAGCCGATCCGTACCCGACACAATGAGTTGCTGGTCTATTCAAAGAACAGTTGTTTAGACGACCCGTAAAGTTTGGTGCCTTTGTGACACCAAAGACCTTGCATTATGGCACCGTTTACCGATTTTTTTTAACCCCCTTGTGTGTGCAGCCACTAGTACTGTAAACAGCAGCGGTGGCTGCGTGCACAGAAAGGGGTCAATCTCCTTTTCTTCTTCTTCTTCTTTTTTTTTTTTTTTTTTTTTTCTTTTCTTTTTTTTTTTTTGGGGGGGGGGGGAGGGGGGAGGGAGGGAGGGTGGCCTTCAAAGGGAAAGAAGCCATACTTTTCATCTCCGACTCATGCATTGACGTCATAATGCCAAGGAAGAGAATAGGCTGTGTGGAGGCGACTTCTTGTGACGGATATTGTCCATAGCTGTGCCTCAAACTCCAACGCACATGGAATACCCAAATCTCAACACGGCAGTAATAAGGGAGGAGGCGTGGGACTTCTCGTCAGTAGCGGGGGTATGGAAGAGTGAGTCGGTAGAGGTTTCAGCCGACAATCAAAAAAAAAATCTTTGTTTACGATTCCCCATCTTGAAATTTGCAAAATCAAATACAGATCCTAGTCCCAAATTTCGTGAGAGGGCGTAGGCCGCGCGGAGATGCATTCTTGTGGCGGATATTTCTAGAAGGACACTGCATCCAAATTTCACCACTGGGACTAGGCGCGAGTAGGCGAATTCTTGCAGCGGAGGTTGTCTGGAAGAGTGCGTTGAGGCCGCTGTCTGAAAATCTCTCGCACATGGCATGGCCCTTACGCATGAGCGTGAACTGAAACGGTCAACAGCTTAGTCACTCTAAGCCCAGAAGTCTTAGCCTACTCAGTGCCACAGCAGTAGGCTAAGACTTGTGGCTTAGACCAGGCCGGGTGTTTCAGTCCATTTTGCATCGCCGGGTTTCAGTTCAAGTTGCAAGTCAGTTTAGACGTTGACCACTGACACTGGCTGTCTCTCTCGATTTGCTACCGCTTATAAGCGGTAGCGAATCGAGGGAGGCAACCAGTGTGTGACGTGGACATGTACGTCACCAAGGTGAGGGTGCGTGAGACCTTGAAACCGATTCACCTTTCACATTTATTTCATATCCTGATGCTAACCGGCTCCAGCCTTTTCAAAGTGCATGGTATCGAGACACACACATTTTTCCACTTCATCACATGTGTTAAGAAATTGCCAACCCGCAAGGTGGGGTCAGACGGTGTTGGGGGGGGGGGGGGGGGGGGGGAGGGGTGGGTGGGGGTGGGGGGTGTTGGGGCTGCTGTCATGGGCCGGCTTGCGTGTATGAACTTTTACTGTTGCCGATAAACTGCCGCATAAATTAATACAATCGAGTCTGTGTAAGCTGGCCGAAAAAGGGACTGTTAACCCTTTTGGGCGTCGGTAGCGGTTTTAGTCGCGATGATTCCTCGACTAAAACAGCTACCGACACCCAAGAGGTTAAAATGTGAACGCCTTAGCCTAACGGTGAGTTTCCCAGCCTGCAAGCCCATGAGTACCGAGGTGGGCCGGGCGGCCGACCCGGGCCCCAGATAGTCACAGGCAAACTGACTACTCAAGGCCCGCGTTGGGCCCACGGCCGCCTCGGTCGTACTCATGGGCTTGCAGGCTGTGTTGACTCCTTACGTAAGGTCATCTAGTGAAGGGAAAACAGACTATGAAGCATTGGTTGTCCGCTTATTTATGTCCTTTTCTTACGCAGGTTGTCGCCTTGACAGGTTTCAGTGACTGAGTGTGCCTGTTAACCGTTTCATCGCCAACGACAAGAGGAAGGTGCTTCTGAAACTTTACTTTACATTGCCTCAGTTGTTGGCCTAGTTTCGGTGTTTTCATTCTCAGACCCACTGACAGAAATCACAGAAGAGCTTACATAAATGTTCTTAAGAATTAAATGTTGCAATAGCATTGAAAGGATGCGTTATATTATTATATACAATTATTATATACAATATGATTATACTGATGATATTCCCGTCCTACCTGAGGCAAAGAGGCATAGGTTCTCATGAGCCCCCGCAACTGCGGGGGCTCATGAGAACCTATGCCTCATGCATTTCGGTGCTGGGTGCTGTGTTCCGACAGACGTTGAAAGGGTTCAGCCGCGAACTTCAAGTTCGTTTCAAGTTCGTTTCAAGCTAGCCAAAGCTAGTCACATCAGTCTCAAGTATGGACAGTATTCAAACCTGTTTTCTCGGCGACAGATGTTGCTGATACTGCGTTTTTGAGTCAGTCTCGTGCATGCTATTTTAGAGGTGAGTAACTATATTTATATAAAGCATATAAAAGCATTCAACAACTGTCAAGTGTTCAGGTCGTACGTACTCCATAGGCAATAGATTTCCCTGCCCCCCTCCCCCCCCCCCCCCCCCATAACTCGCCCGTCAGGGCCGTCCATTATCACTCCGGTGCCGTGGACGTTAAACACGGAACTAATCAACTAATCAAGAATAAACGCGTGTTTCCATGATTGAAGCCCTGGGCCACGAGATCATGCCGTGTTACTATACAGATGAAATGGGCCACGAGATCCTGTCAGTTGAAACTGAGTCAAACACGTTTAAATCAGACAGTGGACCGTGCGGCTTAAGGCCGTAAGATCCAAACTCACAGAACAGCACACTTGTATAGCTCTACCGCAAAAAAAAAAGAAATTTTAATGGTTTCGTCACAGCTAAAAGTAACCTGCCACGACTCACAAGGGTGGCCGCGACACGCAGAGAGATCACACATACTGCTGACTGCCATGCTCGCGCATACATAATCGTTGACCCCGTCAGCACTGTCGTGAAAACTTGAACACGATCCAACTGCAAGAGACATAGATCCTCATGAGCCCCCGCAATTGCGGGGGCTCATGAGGATCTATGTCTATTGTTGACTCCGCTTTGTGTCCATGTTCATTGGACGGGCTGGGGCTCGTTGGGGTTGAAATGGCAAAGTTTTCAGAAACGCAATCTACGCCTGGCTGTGAAAGGTTAACCAGAAGGTGAGGCAAATACATTGTGTAATTTTGTTTTAGTTAGCCAGTGAAACGGTTTTGCTTTTAGCAAATTCCGGCATCTGTGCCTTAGCAATTAAACAAAACAAACAAACAAACAAAAAATTTAAAGGCGCGATATTCAACGACATACCGCGCACATATGTTAGGTATACCAAAACATTAATCACGTGGAGTTACTTTGTAATAGGAAACCTTGATACTTGTGGCGTTGTGCAACACACCCTTCTCTTTCTGGACACCCCCGCCCCGCCCCGCCCCCTTCACCACCCCCCCCCCCCCCCCCCGCCCGCCCCCCACCCCCCCGTATCCCCCACACCTTCTACCCTCTTCTACCCTCCTCCCCCCCCCCCCCCCCTTTCGCTAAGCCCTTCTATTCTCATACACGGCCTGAGTAAACTGTTAATCTTTTCGCTTCCATGGTCAAATAGCTACCATTTCAAAACCATCTGCTGAGCGTGTTGCACAGGGGATGGGAGGTGATTCAACCGAGAGAGCTCGAGGAAAGTGCCTGATTAATTTAGCGCCTCCTCAGGGACAAACTTAATTATGCACTGGCTTTGAGCTGTCATTAAGATGAATGTGACCGGTTGGTGTAGGCATGTTCTCATAAGATATTTAACTCACATTCAGCCCCGACACACCACAGCAAGGCAAGGAGTTAGTTAGTTAGTTAGTTAGTTAGTTATTTGGGTTTAACGCCGAGCAGGCAACGAAGGCCATCTCACGGCGGAGCAAGGCTTGGAGCGAGCATGATAGTTCAAGGGTAGGGCCAGAATAGCTTGGCGCCCATAGGCGCCAAGCTATTCTGGCACCACCCTTGGACTATCATGCTTGATCTGTCTCTACAGTTTAATACAGCCCTTCAGAGGGCAACTTGAAAATTTGGGGATTTCGGTCCTGGGGTAGAATGCGTTAAAAAAAAAAAAAACCTGGTTATCGCACAAACGTAATCATCGCTCAAACCGGCAGATGTTTAAACGATCATTCATACAAACTGCCTCAAGCAATAAAGGGTTAATAATTTGCATTTTTAAATGTTCTTTGCGTGTCTTACAGTAATGCGGTTAAAAAATAAAAAATTAAAAAATTAAAAATAAAAAAGCATTAATTTAACTTACGATGTTTGAATGTAGTAAAAATGAAAGACTTTCTGTTCCTTTCCTTCTTTGATACACCGGCGAGTACCACTGCTGCCTGTCAGTTAGAGAACCGCTGTTACGTCTTCCTACTCAAATGGATTGTGAAAAGATGGGCAGAAAAGTCTTAGTTGAGGCAAGACAACATTGAAAACCCGTTGTATCAATGCCCGTCCTGGAGCGAACCGCTATGATTAAGCAGAATCAATAATCTTCCTAAGTCTGCTCATACAAATGCCACAGCTGATTTCTGTCACACGCAAAAACAGTGAATCTCCTGACCCATCACGCAAAGGTTATCCGGCCGAAGTTGGCTGCAGTGGGCCCGCGCACTGTCGTGCGCGGGCTCACTGCGGCCGACTTCGGTCCAATGGCCTTTGCGCTCTTGGGCTCCACTGTAGACGAGTAGGGGCTCACCAGAATCGTTGCGTATTGCAGATAACATTGGCCGGATCAGCAACTCTATTGGCGTGTTCACTTAAGACACCGTATGTTTCAATCGTCAATCCATTGCTCTATAATCTACATTTTAAAGGACTGGTTATCGCACAATCAAAATGTGCGATAACCATTACTTTAAATGTATATCAGAGCAGCACAGTGCAACTGACGGAGATATTTAAAACGTAAACTGTCATTAACGAAGTTTCCAGTTACTTTTCCAATCTCATTATAGTACGCAATAATCTGACTGTGTGCCCACCCTCACTGTGTGAACAGACGACGGTCGCAAACTGGGATACTGCGAACTTGTAAAGTCGGTTGTTGTTATTTTTTGTTTTGTTTATTTTCATTTTGTTTTGTTGTTGTTGTTTTTATTGTTGTTTTGTGTTTGTTTGTTTGTATGTTTGTGGGGTTATTTTTTTTATTTTGTTTTGTTTGTTGTTGTTGTTATTTTGTTTGTTTGGGGTTTTTTTGTTTTTGTTTTTGTTTTTTGGGGGGTTGGGTTTGGTTTTGTCGTTGTTTTGTTTTGTTTTTGTTTGTTTGTTTGTTCGGGTTTTTCTTGTTTGTTTGTTCGGATTTTTCTTGTTTGTTTGTTGTTTTGGTTTTTGTTGTTGTTGTTGTTGTTGTTGTTTTATTTGGGCTGGGGTCTTTTCTTTTCTTTTCTGTTTTTTTTTTTTTTTTTCTTTTTTTTTTTGTTGTTCTTTTGTTTGTTTGAGGCGGGGTAGAAGGGTAATAGATATTTGATCACAATTATTTAGCCCTTCCCTGTCTCTGGAGGCAGATATTATTTCTGAAATCTTTGTTAACCAGCAACACAAAAGAACCCCATTTCTCCCAAAAACATGTACGCAAACTAAGATCCCCAAGAGGCATAGATCCGCATGAGCCCCCGCAACTGCGGGGGCTCATGAGGATCTATACCTTGCATTTGGGCGGTGTTTACGTTGTTTGTTTTTTTCGGCAGTGAATCTGTGAACAGTTTGGTTTTCCACGTGTCTGGTTGGCTGGCGGTTTGGGTGGTGTCACGTACTTCAGCGCGTCGTTGCCTCCTGCGCACGTACGGTGTTCGGCGAATTCAGACTGGAGGTTCGTAAACCCCGGTTATATTTCCGATGCCATATTTTTTTTTCGGACCCCCCTCGCCGGTGTGGGATCATTAAACAAACAAACTCTTCTTAAAACACACATACGCTGCACTCGCATATGGTTCTGGGGTTTGAAACAATGTGTCCCACGTAAAGGCCGTGATGGCATGATACGATAGAAAAAGTGGTTCTTATATGCAGTGGTTGTGAGTATGTGAAAGGTGAGAGAAACTGGGTGGGGGGATGGGAGTAGCAGGGGTAGGGGGGGGGGGACGAAAAAGTGGTTATGCTGTGTGTGTGTGTGTGTGTGTGTGTGTGTGTGTGTGTGTGTGTGTGTGTGTGTGTGTGTGTGTGTGTGTGTGTGTGTAGGAGTGGTGCTTCACCCCTTCCTTGCCAATGCACTTACATTTTGTTTCTGAAGTCTGTGTTCACTGAACGAAGAAAAAATCCACCACCGTCGAAGGAACGTGGACACAAAGTGGTCTCAGCAAGAGGCATAGATCCTCGCGACTGCGGGGGCTCATGAGGATCTATGCCTCTTGCAGTTAGATCGCGTTCACTTTTTCACGGCAGTGAAGGGGTTAAGGGTACACACACACACGCACGCACGCGCACTTCCCGCCACCACAACTATATAACCACTGTTTGCTATCGGGGTTGGTGGGGAGGGGCGCGCCGGGGGGGGATTAAGATACTCAGAACAGAAGGTGAAAAGTAACAGAGAGGGAAGTGAGCGAGTGAAACGGAGAAGGGAGGTTGTGTTTTCCGGGTGTGTGTTTGGGGGGCTGGGGGCGTGGGGAGGGTGTAGAGGATAAGGTATTACTGATAGAGAATCAAGTTCATTAACCCTTTAGGTGTCGCTAGCTGTTTTTGTCGCGAGGATTCCTCCAGGAATGATCGGGACAAAAAGCGCAACCGACACGCAAAGGGTTAACTAATTCGAGACGTGTCGCAAACGGATGCTCGACGGACAGCCACAAAGAGGTAAAAGGTGATCATGTGTAGACTTAAGTTGAATGAAGTGTGTGGGGGACGAGCGGTAATATGGAAAAGGAGGGGGGTGGGGAGTAGATTCCAGCAAAAGCGTTGAAGAATTTTAACTAATGTCAGAGATTTCATCGATTTTTTTTTTTTATTATTGTTAATCTAAACCAAGAGCGTGTCTAGTTATACTCTCAAGTAATGTTAAATGATGACACTTTTTTGTCAGGAATGGCCAGGTATTGGGGTGAGGAAAGGTCATTGTTTGTTTGTTTGTTTGTTTGTTTAGTGTCTTTTTCTTCATGGAGGGGAGAAAGTGAAAGAAAGGGCCGGGAATGGGTGGTGGTGGAGGGGTAACTGAAGAATGTTCTTGAATATGTCATAATGAATGATGGCAGCGGCTACGTTGTGTATTGTGTGTGAGTGAAAGTGTGGGTATGGTGTTGAAGGGTGGAGGGGAGGGGGTAGGTGTATATGGTGAAGGAGCCAGAAGTCGAGTCACGAGTTTGTCGTCCACAAAGGGGCAAGTTCACGACGGTAGCGTGTGACACGACCACAGTGCCAAAGACCGTGAGACTCCGCAGATTACCATCTCTCAACCCCTGAAAAACACCCTCGATTTCAGGAACAACTGGCGCCGATTTCGGTCAGCAAGAGACATAGATTCTAATAAGCCCCTGCGACTACGGGGGCTCATGAGAATCTATGTCTCTCACAGATGTATGTTGCAAATAATCTATGTCCCTTGCAGATGGAGTAAGATTAAGATCAGGGCCTCCGCAAGGTCTGGTCGCAAGACGGCCCGGCTTTACCGCTATATAACCCGCTCCGGCTCACTTCTAGATTTGTCAACAGCTCTCAACCTCACAGAAGTCAGAAGTCTTGTGCGATAGCGACGATGCTGTTTTATGTTGCTGCTGTAGCCAGTGTTTTTACTTTCCTACAGTGGCAACAGGGTACTTCGTCCATCAACGTTGTGAAGCTGTGCAGAACTGTTTTTGTGAATTTGTCTTGAACGTTCTTGAAGGTGAAGTTTAAACTCTACATTTTCTCCTGTTTTCTCTTTTTCATCAAGTTTCTAAAACAGTGCAGTCAGTTCCTAAGTAGAACGTGTGGACTCGTCAACTAGTACAATGCTTCTTTTTTTAAAGTTAAGTGGAGAATATTGACTGAAAATACGGCTGTATACTGCTGGACGCGTCGTCAAGAAAACGAAGTAAGTTTTTGGTTTTGTTCATTTGCTTCTTTATTTGGTTGTTACTTGTTTGTTTGTTTGGGTTTTTATAGGGGTTTTAAACACTTTAATATCTCTAATAATGTCATACTATGTGTGCTAAATTGTTGCATTAGGTTTGTAACTAAAGATTTCTATTCTTACTTTTGTAGGAGAATCCCCGTTCACGTGATCAACAATGCAGTTTGCAAGCATCAGATTTTCCATTATTCGTCAGCTGAAGCTTGACATGTGCGTCGTGTGTGGCGGGTATTGGTGAGGGTGTGGGGTAGGATGTGTGTGTGTGTGTGTGTCCAATGTCTCGCAAGTCGTACTAATGGAATGCATGCTGCTTAGCTTTGTTCCCTTATAAACACTAAAACTCATTCTGCCCGCGACACACCACTGCAATATATGGCTCGACCATGATAGTTCAAGGGCGATGGCAGAATAGCTTAGGCGCCAAGCTATTCTGCCACCACCCTTGAACTTTCATGGTCGATCTCTCTCCTGAATTGTAATGCAGTCCTCAGAGAATGTCCAAAATGTGGGTATTTCGTACCTCGGGCAAAATGAGATATATACATCAGCGTATCACTCACGTTTACAGCTCCCTCACAAGATTATGCGCGGGCCGGGCTAGCTAAGGCTGACGTTGGCCTTAAGATATTTTGCTGACCGGATTTCAGTTCACTATTTTTTCTCTTCTTTTTTATATTTATATATAATAATTATGTTTTGTAACTTCTTTTTTTGTGTGTGTGTTTTTGTTTTTGTTTTTTGCGAGCTCGTATTGACTATTTTTGTCTGCGGTTTGACTGGCTCTTCAAGTGCTGTATAAGTTGTTGTGACTGTATATGAAAATATGTGTCAATGTTCCATTTTGGTCTTTTGTGGTGTTTGCATGGGCTTTGTATTCGGGTTTGTTCACAGTTTCACCGAGAGTTTAGTTATGAGAGGAAGGTTGTCTAATCCTGTAGGAGTAGTGGCCCCTGTGTCAGTCATGACTTGGAGTTTGTTTTCAGACTGAGAGGTTTTAATTACTCTTCTTTATCATACGTTTACAAGCACTTCAGTATTGTAAGATGAAGGTAACCAGTTTGAATCGGGCAGGCGGGATCTTGGAGAAATGACATAGTATAGATGTAAATCGAAACGGTTGTTTCTGTTTACAACCGTTATTGCTTCAGAAGAGTAGCATACGTTTTAACTCATTCCAGACGTGCTGCATCCGGATACGCGGCATAAAGCCGTGCATCCGGATGCGGCACTTCTCGGATGTGTTAACGCGAAGTGCTTTTTTAACCATTCAAGGCGTTTTGCATCAATAGCTGTGAAAGTGTCGTATAGCGTTGCCGACGGCAACACTATACGACACTTTCGCAGCTGTTGATGCGAAATGCCTTGGATAAGTTGAATATGATACGAGTATGTGTCCTTTATGCGGACTATCGGTGTGTGTCTGGAAATGTCTGAGTCTGGGTCAGTCGTGTTAGTTTCTGTCTAGCGTGGTCACCTTCTTTCGGGTACAGTTTCTAGGGTGCTGTATACACACACTTTTCTGTGAAGAAGAAGATCATATGCAGTCAGTTTTGTTGCTTTTTGTTTATAGTAGTCTTTTATTGTCTAAAGCCATGGAAGCATTTCGACAAGGCGAAACGCAGATTCCCTGAAAAGTTTCTAGTGTAGCCACATCCCTTTATACGAAGAAGTTGCTAAAAATCAACGACGGGTGTCAGCACTATGTGTCTGTCCAGGACTTCGGCAAGACCAGCGAATATTTTATGAAAACTTCTGGACTCCAGCAAGAGCCGCGACTTTGGCAGGCCTCGTCCGTTACTGTGTCGCGATACAAAGAAAATGTTTCATTCTTGTGCGTGTCACAGTAACAAAATGTGGCCTCCGTGTTCATCATAACTTCAATTCTACGATGCTCGTCGACTGACTTTGTCATCAGCGTTTTGTGTCATCAGCATTATCAGCCAGTTATCATAGAAGCACCAAAGGGTCTAGGTCGAGCGATGTGGTTTCATTTTTCTTGTGTAAGTAGTAACAGTGCCTGCATGCGCAACGCAAGGTGGTTACCTAGCGCATTTTGTCGCGATGATTCCCGCAGGAATCATCGCGACAAAATGCGCTGCCGACAGCCAAAGGGTTAATGAATGTGACAGTTTCATTAAGATGCCCAGAGGCATCAGATATGGTAACGACGGGTTTTCGTCCGGAAACGTGTTTTTAACGGTAAAACTGACTCTTGTGCATACTGACACAGGATTAATCCCATGGTTGTAACTCACTCGAGACGTGCCACGTACGGATACGCGGCAAGCCGCATATGTTTTCAGCACGTCTCGAATGAATTAACTAAGTTAATTCCTCGACCTGTACGGTCTTGCAAAACAAAACACGTTTTCTGAGCGAGACCTGCTTAGCGCTTGTCTGAGAGAGGAACTTAGGTCTTGAGACTCAAACTCGTGAAGGTTCCACGATCTTGTGGTTTCATATACTGGTGGTGTCATTTAGCGGTCTTTGGTGATAGACCTGATTTCTGCGAGTTCGGAAATGTTAACATTGAATGTTCGGTGTACTATCTCAGCAGTTAGTCTTTTTTTTTTTTTTTCTATTTCAGTCTTTCTGAATGCTAAGGTTGTCCTGTGGTTGATGAATTAGGCTTCCTTTCTTTGTTAACCCATATCATACTGAGGCTAAAAGCTTCAAATTTGTACACTGTCATATGCAAGCTACATTAAAGTACTTACAGATATGGATATAGAAAAATGGCTTTAGTTCAAGGGAAGTGCCAGAATAGCTTCGCGCCTAGAGGCGCCAAGCTATTCTGGAACTACCCTTGAACTATTTTAGTCAAACTTTTTTCACACACTGGTGTATTCCGAATGATAAGGGTTTAATTTGTCAGCGCCGTTGTTTTTGTTCTTGTGTGTGAATGTGTGATTTATCTGGTTGAATGAAATTTCATATCATTGGTTCTGTATCTAAACTAAGCAACTTCATCAAAGGACACAAAGAGGTATCTATTCCGACAGCTAAGTTTAGCTCACTACATCCTGAGAATAAATTTATCTCTTCATTTTTTTTTTTTAGAAACCCTTTATGGTCTACGACACCGTTCTGGATACGAACCGACCATGGTAGTTTAAGGTTGGTGTCAGAATAGCTTGGCGCCTATTGGTGCCAAGCTATTCTGATACCACCCTTGAACTGTCATGGTTGATCCGTATCCAGTCGTAGTGAGTCAGAGCTTTATTGGTTAAGATGGTTGCGAATTAGATATGGCGCTTTCCAAATTTAGCTCGGAGCCTACAGCTCGCTCTCTCTCTCTAAACCAAAAAAGAACGGCCATACAACTATAACGTATAGGACGTTGAAACACTTCAGTAAAGACGAATTTCGTTTTGATCTAGAAAATACTCCTTTTAATGACGTGCTCCTATCCTATGATCCTAATACCACCCTCAGCATTTGGTACACTCTTTTCCTAAATGTACTTAATAAACATGCTCCCCTACGCGAGACAAGGGTAAAATCTAACACTCCTCCTCCCTGGCTTACGGCTTACTCCTGAAATCATGCAGGCGATGGCGCTTAGAAACGATCTACGTAGCAATAAAATGTTTACTGAATATAAGCAACAGCGTAACCGTGTTAAATACATGATCAGAGAGACAAGAAAAAAGTTAATTTGTGACACGGTTAAAGACAGCAAAGATATCTCTACTATATGGCGCCTTCTAAACACACTTACTAGGGGGTCTCCAAGTACCGCAACTACCATTCCCACTACTCTTACTGCTGATACATTCAATGACCATTTTCTTTCGATTGCCAAATCTCTAATTTCGCCAAGCCATGATAACACTTATTACCGTTCTAATCTGCTGTCTGAGTTTTGTCCACAAAAAAACAATGGGCACATCCCCCTTCGTCATCCCCATGCTAGCTGTTCATGAAGTGGGTTTACTCATAAGTAACCTTCCAAATAAAAAGTTCTACGGGCCTGATGACATCAGCCCGAAAATACTAAAACTGTCTCTCTCATACATTGTAGAATCTCAAACTTACATTATAATCTCTGTATCCAGCCATAACACTTTTCCTAACGAACTTAAATATGCAAAAGTAATTCCGCTTCCAAAATCAAAAGATCGTTCTGACCCTAATATCTATCGGCCTATTTCTTTATTATCTGTTTTGTCCAAACCACTGGAAGAGCACGTTCATAAACACCTGCTTGCTTACCTAGAAGACCGTAAGCTCCTCCACCCTTTCCAATCCGGATTTCGCCAGCAGCATTCATTCCACCACACAGCACTTATGCGCCTTGTTGACACATGGCTCGAGGGAATGAATACGTCACAATTAACAGGAGTAGTCTATCTAGATTTTAAGAAGGCTTTTGATCTGATTGACCACACTATTCTGACTGCTAAGCTTCACAAATACCTTAATAACGGAGACGCAGTTGCTTTTTTCACATCTTACCTTACTAAAAGAAAACAAAATGTTCTTGTTCATGGCTCTACTCCTCTCTCAAAGATGTAAGTTTCGGTGTGCCACAGGGGTCTGTACTGGGCCCCCTGCTGTTTTGCTTATTTATTAACGATTTGCCTCTACATATTACTTACCAAGATGTACAATGCTACCTTTTTGCTGACGACACCTCCGTTCATACTACTAGTAAAGATATACTGGTAATTTCCGACAACTTACAACAAAGTCTTCATGACGTATCAGCTTGGTGTATAAACAATTCTATGGGTTGTTCATCCAGTCAAAACGAAATCGATGGTAGTCGCCACGCGCCAAAAACAGCAAATAACGCCTCTATTACTTAACCTTTCACTTAAAGGTAGTCAGGTAGAACAGGTAAACGAACATCGCGCACTAGGGATTACAATCGACAGTCAGCTAAAATGGCAAGCTCATCCAGACGCCTTATGCAAAATAGTAGCAAAAATGTCTTATGTTATCAAAACTGAAATATTATACTGATTCAGATACCCATAAACTATATTATAATGCTCACATACGCTCTCACGTCGATTACGCGTCAACGGTATGGGATGGATGTAGTGAGGTCCATTTAAAGAGAATCAATTCCCTACACAGACGGGCGGCCAAAATAATCTGCCCTGATCCACACCTAACCACAGAAGAAAAGCTCACAAAAGCAGATCTGCTGCCTCTTTAAGATCATTTTAAATATAACAAATCAATTTTTATGTTCAAAGTGTGGAAGAGCAAAACACCTGAGTACATCTCCACTTTGTTCCGCAAGTCTGAGTCCAAGCTTTGAAACATCAGAAAGCTTTTCGTAGTCCCAAAACCAAGGATCGATCTATATAAAACCAGCTTATCCTTCTCAGGGACACATATCTGGAATGCTCTTCCCGACCATGTAAAATCCGCCTCCTTGCTAGTTTATTTTATAAAGGGTCTCTGCAAGTGTTTCGTGGATCACTCGTAGGGCCTAGGGATGTCTTAACTACAAATATGTCTCTTTCTATGCAGGGTCCAATTTATTCGCAATTAAGCCTGTTATCTTTTTCATTTGTCATTGAACTACTGCCTATGTGAACAGTGTTGTCAATTGTTTGCAAGATTTATGTTTTACTTATATGTATGTGCATGTGTAGTCTTGTAGTTGTTACCAACTCCGTTGTAAAATGGCTGTGTCAATGACGATGTCAATGCCTTAACCGTTGAAAATAAAGTTTCATTGACTCTCTCCCTCTCCCTCTCCCTCTCCCCTCCCCCTCTCTGAAGACAAACAGTACAAAGATTATGCTGCCTTCCGCAAGCAGCGTAACCGCGTAAAGTACCTGGTGCTCGAGGCCCAGAAAAAACACTTCCAGCGCTTTATGGATAATAAAACTGATACCGTATCTGTCTGGCGAGCTCTCAATGCCTTTACCAAATCACGTCAAACACCACCATGTACTTCTATATCTGCTGATACTTTTAATCAACATTTCCTGTCTGCTGCTGACTCACTTTTGAATAAAAGTACTAATAACATAAACAAGCCGACTATTTCTGTAAAACTAAAACATTTTTGCGACGAGAGACTGGCGCCAAACGACTTTTTTAGTATTCCGTACTTAACTGTTTTCGACGTAGGCAAGTCTATTAGTCAGCTGAAAAATAAACGCTCCCTTGGTCATGACGGCATTAATAGTTTCTTTTTAAAACTGTCTGTCCCCTATGTGGTCGAATCTTTAACATTTATCTACAATCTTATAATCCAGCAAGGTACTTTCCCAAGAAGCTGGAAAATAGCTAAAGTCATTCCGCTGCCTAAAACTAAAGACGTCACTAACCCCAACAAATTCAGGCCAATTTCACTTTTATCAACTTTGTCAAAGCCTATAGAAAAACATGTCCACAGGCACCTGAGTCACTTCCTGGAGACACATAACTTGATTTATCCGTTACAGTCAGGCTTCAGACCCCGCCACTTTTGTCACACGGCCCTGTCTCATCTGACCAATACCTGGCGAACTTCAATAAACAATGCTGAAATGACCGGTGCGGTATTTTTAGATTTTTCTAAAGCTTTTGACTTGGTCAACCATGAACTTTGCTATAGAAGCTGTTGGCATACCACATAGACACAGATTCCGCTGCCTTCTTTATATCTTATCTAAGCAATAGATCTCAGTATGTTTTTGTCAACGGTAAGCGTTCCTC
>BTPG01000006.1:66611055-66664439 GCA_036245525.1 Semisulcospira habei
ATCTATTCTCTGCAAAACTTAATAAAATTCATAAGAAGCTAAAAGCAAGTTTACAATTCCAATCGAAACCCAACTGTACTTCAACACATTGTACCCCAGGACCGAAATCCCCAAATTTTGAGGTTGCCCTGTGAAGTACTGTATTACAATTCTAGAGACAGATCGAGCATGATAGTGCAAGGGTGGTGCCAGAATAGCCTTGGCGCCTATGGGCGCCAAGCTATTCTAGCACCACCCTTGAACTGTCATGCTCGATCCATGTCTTGCTGTGGTGTGTCGGGGATGAATGAGTTAAGTCATTCGAAACGGGTACTCGAATGCAGCACGTCTGAAGTATGTTAATACAGGATACTCCGGCTTAGTATTATAGTAACTTTGATATCTTGTCATTATGTGAGATGAAAAAATAGCATATTGACTCTCATTTCAATCCTAACAATCCTCAAAAAAAAACTTCTAAAAAGAACTATACTTTTGACAAAATTACTCAGGGAGCTTTATGGTATCATGCAACATGACATTATAAGTAATGCCTTATGGTAAGGTAAACAAAATGTGCAAAACAATGGCGGAATGGCTTTTCTGACTAGAAAATTGTAATTCAAAAAAAGTTTTTTGTTTGTTTGTTTGTTTTAGGTATTTCGGTGTGTATGTTGTTTGTGCCTGTGTGCATGTGTGCCTGTGTATACATAGTGTGTTAGGGGAAGAAGGGGCCAGGGAGTGGGGGTGGGGGATGGTTGGGGGGGGGGGTGAAGGGGGGGGGGCGCTGGGCAGCGGTATGTAGGTGGATAGGTGGGCGTATGCATATGTGCGCGCGTTTTAAAACTATATATACTAGTGTCAGTTATGTACATGCTTCCAAATTATATAATATCTCTGATACACAGTGACAATTAACTCACATGGAACATTATAACACACACAAACAAGTATTATGTATAATTTGCATAGAATCTGCGAGAATATGCCCAAAGAGTTCTCTGCCAGTGGTGCTCGAAGGTCACGTGGACGTAGTCTGTGCCTGACGTCACCACTATAAGTAATCTTGTCATTTTCCTCCCCTCAAAAAACAGTGTCTATTTGTCGCTTCATAGGCCCACTTTTTGTTACTCAGAAATGGCTACCCAGAAAGCAAGACACCTCGGGCTGACGTTGGCCGCAGTCGGCCCAAGCACGTCAGTGCGCGGGCCAACAGCGGCCAACGTGGGCCCGTGGAGCCATTGCAGACCGGGTACGTTGTCTTTTCTACCCACAGGCGTGGGTCTGGAAGCGTTGGTCGAGAATACTAACACATTCGAGACGTGCTGCATTCGGATACGCGGCTAAAGCCGTCTTTCCGGGTGCGGCACGCCTCGAATGGGTTAAAATGTCACTATGTGTATCAATTAGCTTTCAGTATTCATCATTTCTGGTCACCATATGTTATTGTTAAAAGTACCATATGTTGCATACTATATATTGTATGCAACATATAAACAAGTAGTCCTCAACTTGAAGGTGATATAAAGTTTGCCTTCGGGTTGGTGTTTAGCAGGCTTTGTGTATTAGACACTCAGCCTACTTCGTGCCCAAGGGTAATCCCCGTTCGTTCTCTCTCTCTCTCTCTCTCTCTCTCTCTCTCTCTCTCTCTCTCTCTCTCTCTCTCTCTCTCTCTCTCTCTCTCTCTCTCTCTCTCTCTCTCTCTCTCTCTCTCTCTCTCTCTCTCTCTCTCTCTCTCTCTCTCTCTCTCTCTCTCTCTCTCTCTCTCTCTCTCTCTCTCTCTCTCTCTCTCTCCTCTCTCTCTCTCTCTCTCTCTCTCTCTCTCTCTCTCTCTCCTCTCTCTCTCTCTCTCTCTCTCTCTCTCTCTCTCTCTCTCTCTCTCTCTCTCTCCTCTCTCTCTCTCTCTCTCTCTCTCTCTCTCTCTCTCTCTCTCTCTCTCTCTCTCTCTCTCTCCTCTCTCTCTCTCTCTCTCTCTCTCTCTCTCTCTCTCTCTCTCTCTCTCTCTCTCTCTCCTCTCTCTCTCTCCTCTCTCTCTCTCTCTCTCTCTCTCTCTGGCCTCATCTACACGCCTTTTCTTTCGCTCGCTCCTGCACGTGCTTGCACATACTCTTGTCTCTCGTGTTCAGGTTCTTTCCGAGTCTCTCTCACGATTTTTCGTTGACGTCATTTTTACTTTTTCCGCACTTTTGTTCTTCCTTTTCTTTTATTTTACGTCACCTCCTTCAGTTGCCACATTCCTTCTGCCAATGAAGATAAGTAGCGGCTAATCTCTCTGTTTGTTTGTTTGTCTATTTTGACAAAGGGTATTTACCCGAAATATTAATAAATTGTGTTATACCCGACTTTTCTAAGCGTGTTTCTTTCTCCGTTGGGTACTTCTTTATATATTGATTGTGATACACATCGTGAAAACACGTTTCTCGACTCACGCCTGTGTATATGTACCATTCAAGGTAATCCCAGGACATGCTGTGTTGTCGACGTTATTACACCTGTTAATGTTAGTGGAGACATCTTTCCTTTTGACATAATTACATTTTATAGGTGACATCATTGCCTTTTTTCATCATGACATCAGCATGTAACATACCTCATTTTATCAGAAAGGTTGAGGTCATGACGTCATCTTTTCAGACACCTAATCCAGATGGCCCTGCGTCGTGACGTCATTCCATACACGTCGATCTTTTATCTTGGACCGTCAAACCCATTAGCAGTCTTATCCAGATGTCGTCATTATTATTATCAAGGTGATGTAATCCTATCAAACCTCTTATCCAGACGGCCCTAGGCCTTAGCGTCATTGTGTGCGTGCAGGTTTCTGATTTTGAACCTTATAGCTCTGAACGTTGGCCGTAAGGTCCAAAACCATAGACCGGCGCGTGTATTAGTGATCCTAACCAGACGTAATTACATCTTGGTGATGTAAGAATCTTCGATGGCCTCCTCTTCAGAGAAGTCCTCAAGCTCCTGTTGCGACAACGCCTCCACAGACTTCGTTCTGGCCACGGCGATGGCGTCGTTGAGCTCCAAGAAGATGTGCTCTTTGGGGATCTTGTCAAAGGCACCAGCGTGTTTCATGGCGCGGCGAACGTCGACCGACACTCCGGCAAGGTAGACCTGTTCATGAAATAGATATTGAGAATTTTTAACCCCCTGTTCATGAAATAGATAAGGCGAATTTTTAACACCCTCACTGCCAGTGGACCCTGATTGTGTTTTTGAAACCAGTTTAAACTCAAACGCGGCCGCCCCAGGATTCAAAGTGGTGTTAGCAAGAGGCATAGATACTCATGAGCCCCCGGCGGAGGCTCATGATCATCTATACGTCTTGCAGTTGGACGGCGTTTACCTTTTCCCGGCAGTTAAGGGTTAGGAATTAGATAGCGTGTATGTGGTTGTTTTTTTAAATGTTACACGGTAATTACAAGTCGATCGCTGAACCCACCCAGTCCTGGTACAATACAGCAGGATGTGTCTTGGTCATAAAAGTTCACTTGCTGTGCCGAACTGTACGGCACATAACATATGGCGCCAAATTGTTCTGGCACCAACATTTAACTACCATGGTCGATCTTTTTTTCCTCAACTTGGACAAAGTCTTAGGTCGACTCCCAAGAACACATGGGATACGTCCTACATTCGGATACGTCGCTTCGTGCCGCGTGTCCGGATGCAGCACGTCTCGAATTAAGCTAAAACGCGTTTTGAAGATGAGTGCAACGTATAATATGAGTCTTTTCTTATCACTAAGAGATTAATTCCTTCACTGCAGAAAATAAATGTACACCACACTACTGCAAGAGGTATAGATCCTCATGAGCCCCCGCAATTGCGGGGGCTCATGAGGATCTATGCCTCTTGCTGAAACCACTTTGTATCCATTGTTCATGACACGACTGCGTTGAAGTGACACAGATTTTAGACGTACAATGTACGTACAGAGGCAGTGAAGGGTTTAATGCTGTAAACTTATACCAACGCATTTCTAGACCCAAGAATGTGGCCTCACTTGATTGTGTTTCCATTCATTTACGTTAGCACAACTTCGTGTTTGTTTTGCCCTGTTTGCTGACGTTTGCTGGCGTCCACGGGTCCAAGATCTTGTACGGAAAAGGTCCCCCCCCCCCCCCCCTCCCCCCTGACAGCGGATCTTTTGTGGGAAATATTACGTGGTAACTATTTCCCACACGAAAATCTCTTTCTAGGGACTTTCTTTGTTTAGGATTCCGAACAATTTGTCCGAGTACTCCCTAGACAGACCCTAATCTGGGAGTACGCCACGAGTACACTTCTATTCAAATGAGATGCGTAGCATCTCATTTGAATAGAAGTGTACTCGTGGCGTACTCCCCGGGAGGGTCTGTCTGCTGAGTACTCTAAAAAGTGGTCCTGGATTCCTCTCCTTCAATTGTCGCTCCGATGTTTTGCTCTTTTTTCCCCAAATATTTTCTCATATTTATATTTGCTGACCTTGATTCCCACGTGTCCGAACTCGGAGAAGATGTGGCTTAGGACGTTGGAGCCGGATGAGTCCATGTAGTTGACCGGCGTGAAGTCGATGATGACGTGGTGGACGCGTCGCATGGCCTTCAGCTTCTCGTCGGAGATGATCACCTCGCCGTACTCGTCCACCTCGTAGTCGTCCGTTTCGTTCATGCTAAAGGTCAAGGTGAGGTCAATGTTAAAGAAGGTCAAGGATACAAATGGTGGAGACTGCATGACTCGGCTTTTGTTTGTCCGTCCGTCGCGCTTTTTGTCAAGGTGATTCCATCACCTCGACAAAAAGCGCTCCGGACAGCCAAAGGGTTGATGTGTAGTCTTCAATTAAGTATTTTGAGTGCAAATACGATTTAATCTCTATTGTATAAGCACCATTTGAAGACGCTTTCGCTGGGACACAAAAAGATATATCCCGTATCAGCTGACAGGCTTTTGATGGTATGTCAAGTGTTGTTAAAGGGAGATGTATTACAGAAAATTTCTTGCAGCAAACTGCAGAATACGGACAAAATCGAAATTTGGTCAATGTACCGTCACAGTACTAAAATAGGTCAAGGTAAGGCCAAGGGTGCATATATGGTTTTTTCTGAAGGTGAAATTCCACAATACTTGTCTTGTTTCTGAAACGAAACATAACGTAATACAAACGACAGAAAGTCCATCTTCGTGCAAAGCAAGATCTACTGACGAGCAAAAGAAATGCGACAATTTTGGAATCATCGGAAACACTGTAGTGTTTCCGATGATTCCAACATTCTCGCATTTCTTTTGCTCTGTGTATATTTACGCTGAAAAAAATCTTCCTACCGACATCCAAAAAGTTAAGCCGTGCTGTCCAAACTCACGTCAAACCACATTAAATGCCCTTACCTGAGTGTGAGGGTGGATTCCATAGACGGCATTCGCTTCATAGGGGAGCCTACTGGAATTTCTCCACTGCCGTTGTTGAGCCCGTTCTGGGAGCGGCTGAATCCGTTGCTGATCCTATTCGGAGACAGAAGTGTGTGTGGAGGGTGGGGATAGGAGAGGAGGAGGAAGAGAGATGGGGAGGGTTAGTACAGGGAAGGGTGGACATGTCAGGTACACAGATGGAAGTCTTGATTACACAAAAACTATCTTCTTTTATCGTTACAACTTATATGAACATTCTGTTAATTCTGAATCAGGAGGTTATCGATAAATTATTCTTTCATTACTGATCATGCCTTTTGGCACGATGTACACCACCCCGCACCCCCACCCCACCCCCCCAAAAAAAAAAAAAAAAAAAAAAAAGAAACTTGATGATTCTGTCGCTTCCTTTATGACTCTATACATTGATTCCATACAGCTGTCCATTGAAAGACCGTATTGTCACTTGTTGATATCTAAAGCTTATGTGATCCAGTATATTGCAATACTTGTCTATGATCTTTCGTAGTTTAAATTCTGGATAACCTGTTATGCCAGTAAAGCACCAGTTATCCCTTTGGCTGTCGGTAGCGATTTTTGTCGCGATGATTCCGGAGGAATCATCGCGACAAAAACCGGCTACCGACAGTCAAAGGCTGAAGGCCCTAAGTGCTCCCGGAGCAGTCTCAATAATTATTGCTTGAAAGTGTTTGACGAATATCAACACCTGATAATCAAAATGTGTTAAAATACCTCCTAACGAGTGGCTACGGCTATTATTGCATTCATAGCTGCGCGATTGTATCACTGTGTGTCCGTTTTACCGCTGAAGCGTGTGCGCCGCTCAACTCCACCAAGCGTCAGAGCCGACGTAAAAGCCATGTATAGCACAACTTCCGGTCCATGAGCAAAACAGAGAGTAGCTGGCGATATGACATAACCGCCTTTGTGGGGTTACATCACAGTCAGGCGTCTTAATTAATCTGTCTGTGAGTCAAATATGCAATTATGCCCGGGAGTCAAAGTAACAGGTTGGTATGGTCACCGCGGACGCATAGTTAGTTTAGCAGCATTTCTTAATACGCGCTCCACCTCCAACAGTAACTATGTAACTTTACCCGGCGATTGCTA
Source organism: Semisulcospira habei (assembly GCA_036245525.1). NCBI lineage: Eukaryota > Metazoa > Mollusca > Gastropoda > Semisulcospiridae > Semisulcospira > Semisulcospira habei. Next base: position 66,617,560 of record BTPG01000006.1, read on the forward strand.
CTGACCAGACCAATTATATATAGGTATTCCTTGCTCATACAGAAGCCAACAATGCCAGACAGCAACTGTATTCGAATGACATGTCAGTCTGAAAATGCGATTAGTAAGTCATAGATCAGCAGAACCGTAACCCGCATGCGAATCTACAGAGCAGAAGTTATTTAGCAGTAGATGGAAGGGGGGATGGATGGATAGGTATGTGGGTGGATACATGGGAGGGTAAATGGAGGTGGAGGAGAAAGAGGTCGTTGGACATATGGTCTGTGATATAGGATCGTACGACGTAGAGCCGTAAGGTCCCAAATCACAGATGAGGATATAATGAGGAATATTCCTTTTGCCCGTGCGGTATTTCAGTGTCAATATTATGTGTACGAGAGCCACATTGTCGGTAACTATTCTTAACTCATTCGCTGCGAGCCGCATCAGGATACGCGGCTTAATGCCGCGTATCCTGATGCGGCTCGCAGTGAGTGAGTTAGGGTATGCCGTTTATGACATGATTTCTTTTTACAAGCATTACGAGCAGGCCTGGCATTCGTTCCAGTTTCTCGGCCCCCTGACCCCTACCCCAGCCTTAAGTCCCTTAGCGTAATACTTCACTCATTCAGCCCCGACACACCACAGCAAGACAGGGATCGAGCATGATAGTTCAAGGGTGGTGCCAGAATAGCTTGGCGCCCATAGGCGCCAAGCTATTCTGGCACCACCCTTGAACTATCATTCTCGACCTGTCTCTAGAATTGCAATAAAGTCCTTCAGAGGGCAACTTCCAAATTTGTGGATTTCGGTCCTGGGGTAGAATGTGCTAATACGTGCGTCAGCAAAATTTGCAAAGACTGATAAATGATATGTATCATAGCAGTTATGTACGGCATACCACGCACACAAAAAAGTTACAGCAAACGGTCCTACCGAACATGATACATGATTATATATTAAAGCAAGATCAGACTATATTTTTATTATATCTACTGTATTAACTAGTAGATGCGATCAGACACAATAGCCACCATATAAAGAATATATGAATCATAATCGTTTCTTAGTTATTTTCTAAAAACGGTTTGTTTTGTGCTTCAAACAGTGCAGTTCAAAACTGAAAGGGTTGCAATTTGTGTTAGCTTAAGATTTTGACAACCCCAAAAATTACTGTATGCAAAATATTTCTCATGGACAACTCTGATGCACCCTAACTAGTAAAAAATATTGTTAAATAATCCTTTTAACCTCTAAATAGTACCGGTGGCTGCATGAACAAGGGAGTTAATATCCTTACTTTCCCTCATCTATAGTGTAGCCCGCATTGTCCATACTGCTTGCTGAAATCTTCCTTCTGGGTCTGTCTTGGTTGTTGCCGTTAAGCGCGGTGTCGGGGCTCAGTCTGTTGGGGCTCGGTGTCTCCGTGTCAGTGGACGGGAACCCAGATATAGAGGGTCGGGGGCTGACCAGCCCCTCACCGGTCATGACAGAGTTACGGCGCTGCTCGGGTGCGAGTCCCTGGGCGATACGTTCCCTGCACTGTTTTTCGTATCTGAATTGGATTGCAAAATCAGGTCAAGATTGAAATACGTTTTCGTTTTGGATCCGGCCTGCTTTGCCAGGATGCGAGCACTACCCAACAGCGGACACATTTGTGTCTGCTGTTGGGTAGTGTTCGCATCCTAGTAGTGCAAGATTCACATCCAGCCCCCCCCCCCCCCACCCCCTCCCCGACACGCCCCATCCCGCAGTTTACTTTTCCGGTTGAAGTTTGTGTGTTGTTTTTGGGGGGGTTGTGTGTGTCTTTTGTTTTTGTTTTGTTTGGGTCTTTTTGTTGTTTTCTTGTTTTGTTTTGTTGTTGTTGTTGTTTTGGGGGGTTGTTTTGTTTGAGTTTTGTTTGTTTGTTCGTTTGTTTGTTTTTTTTGGGGGGTTTGGGTTTTTTTGTTGTTGTTTTTTTGAGAGGGTTGTTTTGGGGTTTTAGTTTGTTATTTGTTTGTTTTTGGTTGGCTTTTTTTTTGTTTGTTTGTTTGTTGTTTTTGGGGGTGATTGTTTTGTTTGTTTTGTTGTTTTGTTTTGTTTTTATTTTGTTTTTTTCTTGGGGGGGGGGGGGGGGGCGGGGTGTTGTTTTTGTGGTGGTTTTTTTTTTTTTGGTCGTTCAGTTTTTCGTATACCGGTAGAACATGCGCGCATATCATACCTCTGTGTTTGTGAGGGGGGGGGGGAGGCGGGTCGAGGGGGGAGGGGAGCGGGCGGGCGAGTCGAAGTAGTGGCGTAGCGCTAACTTGAACTGCGACATTGACGTGTAATATCATTGCACGTCAAATATTTGCCCTGTGGCAAACTATGATGCGATCAACAAAAATGTCTCCTATTATTTTAAGGAGACAAACATTAGTCACAATAATAATATTCAAATTTATCTTGAAATATAATTTGAATATGAAACACTCTTTGACTCACGCCTGTTCGCGTTTCTTGAGGAACTTCAGCAGTTTGCGTGGGTTGACTGTCTTGCTGTACAGAGAGCTGCGGAATATCTCAGCATTGGCGAAGTACAGACTGGACTGGAACCTGAAGATCTTGATACCCTTCACCTGGACGTCACAGACCGATCGTCATCAGCGTTTTTATCAGTTTCAAGAGTGAGGTTCTGTTTGCAACGAACGACCCCCAACATACAACAGCGAAGTCACGGCGGATAGCCAGCTTGTACTACACGCATAACACTCTAATCATCTCCAAGAGGCATAAATCCCCATGAGCCCGGAGGGCTCATGGGGATCTATGCCTCTTGGAGATGATTGAAGTGTTGTCTATATTACGCTCTGGTTATCCGCCGGGTCTTCGCTCTCGTTTGTTGTCGGGAGTCGTTCGTTGGAAACGAAACTTCCCTCATATTAATTCGAACCGGAAGAACTGAATGCTGTGTATCTGTACGTAATACAGCATCTTCAACATTGTTTTTTATATTCATATTAACCCTCAGCACCTACAGAGGTAAGTTACTTGTCGCCTAAGAAAGAGAAATAAATGTTTCATTTCTGTCCGCATGTCTCTTTCGAAATTTATCCCAGTTAACCGGCCCACTGCCGCATTTCTCAAAATTTGGAGGTGACACTTAACGACTATGTACCAGCTGCAGCAGATGGGTCTACCATGATAATTCAAGGGTAGTGCCAGATTAGCTTGGCGCCATCACGCGCCAAGCTAATCCGGCACTACCCTTGAATCATAATGGTCGATCCATTTCATGCTGCAGTGCATTGGGACTAAATGGGTTAATCAACTGCGTAGTGTTTGCACATTCTAAGCGTGTTTCCTTTTTGTTGGGAATTTATTTGTCACGAGAACGATGCATGCCACTGTGATAGCAGCGATCACACAAGAAGGTCCCTGAACTGCTGGAACTGTCCTCGCTTTTAATGGGCATTACCTACTGTTCTTAACCTGATTCTGGTATAGGAATACTGCATAGCATTTGATCACATTCAAGTGAGGCTGCCTTCTTTTCACTTACCTCGGAAGCGTCCTGATATTTCTTCAGCTCCACAAGCGCGGAGTCCTTGGCTGTCCTGCCGATCCGGTACCCCCGAGCAAACTGCGTCTGGAACACCACGGTCACCAGCGACACGCCCACGCCGATAAAGAGACCGAAGTCGATGTCGAGGAAAACCGTGGCGACGAACGTAGTGAGCCAGATGACGAAGTCAAACTTGTTGATCTTCCAGTATTTGCGCCCGTCCAGAATTTGTACGAAGAGACCTAAAACATGTGGAGCAATATACATAAAAGCAAGACAAGAGGCATAGATCCTCATGAGCCCCCGCAGTTGCGGGGGCTCATGTGGATCTATGTCTCTTGCTGGGCTCACTTCGTGTGCACGTTCCTTGGAGAGATCGGGGGCTCTTTGGCGTTGGATTAAGAAAGATTCAGAAACACGATCTGCGACAAATGGCAGGGAAAGGGATAGGTGATGGGTGAATGGGTTAATAGATAGATAGATGGATGGGTGGATAGGGTTGGTGGGTGGGTGGTTGATGGATGGGTGGATGGATAGATGGATGGATGGATGGATGGATGGACGGGGTGGGTGGGTTGGGTGGTGGTTTCATGGATGGATGGATGGGCGGGTTGGTGGGCGGCATAGGTTATTTGATGGATGGGTTGGTGGGTGTGTGGATGGGTGGGTGGATGCATGCATGGCTGGAAGGATGTATGGATGGGTGGGTGATGGGGTTCTGGTAGGGGTTAGTGGGCCGGTGGATGGATGAACGGAGGATGGGTGTGTGCATGGTAGTATGGTCTTGCTTGATGGCTGGCTCAAGTCACTGGATTGATTGATTCATTTTATTCATCCCAGTTCCAGCACCTTACTAACGGCAGTGCGAATTACTGAGCTGTCTGCCCTCACGGTTACCACGTATCGCGATACGACTTGTGGCGACAGTAGGCTATCATTTTTACCTTTGAGGGCGATGAAGATGATCGCAGCCAGAGCGCATTTTGGCAAGGAGTAGAAGAGGGGCCCGATGAACAAGATCACACATATCATGACGATGGCAGCGGGAATTCCCGATAGCGTTGTTCTGGCGTTCATGTTACTTGCAACCATTGACCTGCAAGAAAAAGAAAGACTCACGTTAACGTAGAGGGTCGTACTACAGCGTTTGTACTTGCGGTCACACGATCAGTGTCACTTGCTACCACTGACCTGCACAGACGGCACACACACACAAAATGATAAAGTAAGGCAGACGGCCGGTTTAGTACTTTCAACATCCTGTTCCCACATCAAGTTTAGTGGTAGTGTACATACCAAGGGAAAGCACATTACACTGGAGAAAAACATGAACGATTACATCCCTTTACACCTCTGTTAATAAGTGTAATGCCTGTTGCAGTTAGCCTGGATCGCATTCACTTTTTCTCAGCAGTGAAGAGATTAGCTCATATTACCCTCGACACACCGGCCACAGCAAGGTATGGCTCGACCATGATAGTTCAAGGGTGGTGGCAGAATAGCTGGGCGCCTAAAGGCGCCAAGCTATTCTGCCACCAACCTTGAACTATCACAATCGATCTGTCTCCTGAATTGTAATGCAGTCCTCAGAGGATAACTCCAAAATGTGGGTATTTCGTACCTCGGGCACAATAAGTTAAAACAGTCGAGACGAGCTGCATCCGGATATGTGCCATAAGCCGCGAATCCGGATATGGTACGTCTCGAATGAGTTAACGCGTGCATCAGCTGTGGTCTGCAGATCAAACTCAAAAGGCCCCTCGGCGCCAAAGGGTCTGGATTTATCAGTGACTATCACCTAACCTTCTTTACTATCACTGTTCATCCCCACTTTTTTTTTTTTTTCACTCTGTTAGGGTTGACTGACACAGCCTAGTGACACGCTAGTCGTATAGTAAACAGATCCGATTGCACTGTGAAGGCGAAACAGATATTAAGCCCATAACTGTGATCGACTAGCAAGATTTTCATGGTATTATACTGACAATAACAATCTCGCCTGTCACATCTACTACAATATGGACTCGCTATGGTTTGCCTTCTGCGCAAGGCAGGGATCGCCTGTTGTAGTGTTGCATCGACCTCTCAGTCGATTGCTTGCACGCGTGAATGAACCAGCATCCCAGTAAGTAAAAGACCCTCGGGCCAATCTCGGCCGCAGTGGCCGTGCGCGGGCCAACTGTGGCCGACGTCGGACCCAAAGGTCTTTTAATTGTTTTCATGGGTCCGATGTAGTTTTCCCCCTGATTCCTCAATACCAATAAAATCTGTTGACCCGTAACCCTTTTCATCCGGCTACACTACTGCTTGAAATTAATTTGACTATTTTAGTTCAAGGGTGGTGCCAGAATAGCTTGGCGCCAGAGGCGCCAAGCTATTCTGGCACCATCCTTGAACTAAAATAGTTGAACTACCTCCTAACCTGTAATGTAGCCTTCATAGGACAATAAGCACCAAGCTATTCTGGCACCATCCTTGAACTAAAATAGTTGAACTACCTCCTAACCTGTAATGTAGCCTTCATAGGACAATAAGCAATTTTATTTTTTAATCAGCATCAGGGTGTAATGGGTTTTATTTTTTTAATTAACTTTTCTTTTTAATGACCTGGGAGGAGCAACGCTGGAGGGAAAGCAGAGGAAAAACGACGACACAGCATTACACATCCCGTAGGCTATCAGCTCCTGAGAATCATCCACCTCGTAGTTGTGCTTCTTGGCGCAGATCTTGGCCATGGCGATCGTGTTGGCGAAGATCAGAATGGCAAGAACGAAAGAGTCCACGATGTATTTCGGAGACTCCGCCAAAGCGTCTAGGGGTATTCTAGGAGGCGGGATGGTGTTGGGGAAATTGCCGACAATATCCACGCCAAATTCGGTGGCGAAGTTCCCAAAGTGAGACACGACTGTAGCGAAGATAACGACGAAAAGCTCGATGGGAATGGGCGCGGGTAGTTTGTGCTTGAATCGTTCGTTGATGCAGTCCTTAACCACCTGGATGACGACGCAGACTATGATGGACGTGATGAAAGCAGCCCAGTTGATGTCGGTGATGTTGCTGCAGACGTTCCCAAATGTGAACACCATCTTGAATATGCCCGCCGACTTGGGTATCTGAAAAATTAAATAATTTTACAAATATAAACAAAAATTGTGTTGTACCTGTCGTTTCTAAGCGTGTTTCTTTATCCGTTGGGTTCTTCTTTTTCTGAAAAATAAGATGATTGAAGGTACCTTCCGCCCTGTGAAGGCAAACGACAGCAGGAACATTTTTGGGGAAAAGCGAGATTTTTATAGTAGTACAATGAAAATCTCGCTTTTCACAAAATGGACTTCTTCTTGTTTGCCTTCGCAGGACAGAGTTAGGATGGTGTAATCCCTGAACTGCCCGCGACTAGAAATATGTCTCTGAAACCATGCAGACTCACTGCCAGATAACACCGTATGATCGAGGTACACGTACATGAATGAAGCCAGCAAGAGGCATAGATCTTCATGAGCCCCCGCATCTGCGGGGGCTCATGAAGATCTATGCCTCTTGCATTTCATTGTCGTTAGCTGTGCTCGTGCAGTCTCGAATGTGTTAACGGACCTTTATTCCCAGCATGGCAGGCAGCTGGCTGATGCCAATGTGAACGGCGGCTGCCGACGTGAACGCGGCAAAGAAGGAATCTGACAGATAGTAGGTGATGAAACCCAGCTTGAAGATGCCGAGACCTATCATCCACAAACCTACAGAAACACAGAGAGAGAGATCATTTGCAGCGTTATGCGAGATATGACAGACTACATGAAGTATACATTATCATGACTTTTCTCGCGGCTGTGGTTGATGCATTGACCTTGACAGTTCAAGGGTAGCTTGGCGCCTAGACAGGGAATTTTTTTTTTTTGTAGACGGAAACATACGCACGCATGCACTCACGAACGCATGGCGGTTTTCGGGAGAATCTGAAGTAGGTCCCGTTTACCCTCTAAGAAAATCAAAGAACATTACAATCGTGATTAACCCGCTAAGTGCCGAGAAAATCAGAACACCACCCAACTGCAAGAGCCCCCCCCCCTCACCTCCACCCACCCCCATCCCCCCACCCCCATCCCCCCACCCCCATCCCAAACCCCCATCCCCCACCCCCATCCCCCCACCCCCAGCCCCCCACCCCCAGCCCCCCACCCCCAGCCCCCCACCCCCCCTCACCCCCAGCCCCCCCACCCCCAGCCCCCACCCCCATCCCCCACCCCCATCCCCCCACCCCCACCCCCCACCGTTAATTTCTGACGCAACTGCACACACAGGCCACCGACTGGTCACTGCCCACACTGGTTGTCTCCCCCGGATTCGCTACCGTTGAGTGTCAGCGGTAGGGACACGAGGGAGACAACCAGGCAGTGTGGTCACGGCCCTCACCTGAGATGAGAGACACGCCCATAGCTATCTCCTCCTTGTAGTCCATGTAGGCGGGCACGTCGTCCAGTAAGGGAGGTGTCGCGTTACCGGTCACAGCCGTCAGCCAAGGCTTGTCTGCCGCCCACTCCGCGCCTAACCTGTTAAACAGCAAATAATGAACCCCTTCACTGCAGAGGAACATTGAACACTCACCCAGCTGCAAGAGGCGTAGATCCTCATGAGCCCCCGCAGTTGCGGGGGCTCATGAGGATCTACGCCTCTTGCCGACACCACTTTGCGTTTATGTTTCTCGGACGGCTGTCGTTCTTTGGCGTTGAATTAACAAACATTTAATAAACGCGAATCCGCGTCCACCGACAGAGCAAGGGTTAACCCCTTAGCAATCAGCCACCGGCAGTGTAAACAGTTGCATGCACAAGGGGGTTAAAGCGAACATTTAGTGTAGTTTTACGGTGTCATTTTTTGTCATCATCCACGTCCCACAGTGTACACGTTAAGCAGGAACTTGTCGATCGGAGGCCCATTCCGCACTCCAAATCTGTTAGACGGCAAATTATTTGCAGTCAATGAAACTGATCTGCTGGATAATGAACAATTAAAGTTGATACGAATATTTTTTTGTGAGCTGTTCTCTGATTTTGTACCCAACGGCTCTGAGGTCGCAAGGTTCAAAATTACAGACCAGCGCACAACAATTGACTAATCAAAGCGAAAGCATGCATAGAGTGTGTCGGACCTCTTCAATGCCGAGAGAGGAAAAAAAAAACTGAAAGCCAAGCAAACAGCAGTTACGGTCGGCTCATGAGGATCTATGCCTTTTGCTGAAATCACTTTCTTGGAACGTTCCTTTTGACGGCTGCCGATCTTTGGCGTCGAATTTACGATAATTTCAAAAACGCAATCTGCGCTCAATGACAGTGAAGGGATTAATCTGTTGCACATGTAAAAAAAAAATGATGGGGAAATGAACATAATGTACTGCTGCGTGTTGGTCTCTGATTTTGGACCTTACGGCCCAAGGGCCGTAAGTCCAAAATCAGAGACCAACATGCGCACATTGATATACATGGAATGTTAAAGTGAAGTTTTACACTGGATGAGTTGCGTTCCCGACTGCCGTGAGCCACGGCTTGTCTGCAGCCCACTCTTTTCCTAATCTGATATATAAACAACAAGTCAAGTGGGTTAATATATTTAGTGCATTCCATTAGTGTATTTGTAAACTCGTGTGTGATTCGGGCCGTGGATCCAAAATTACAGACCAACAAACAACAAAGGAAATAGATGAAATACATGTTAACCCAAATTAAATTGTGAACACAGTTAAAATGTGAAAAACAAATTAATTAAGTGAGAAAAACGTTAAAATGTGAAGGAAAAAAATACAATTAGGAAAAAATGTAGATGAGTAGTTGTGAGGAGTAGTAAAAGTAGTAGTAGTAGTAGAGAGCTGAGGTAGTAGTTATCAAGTGCAATTTTTACATTGTATTTCTTCTCTGGTCTGTGATTTTAGGTGTTACGGCTCCTCATCTAGAGTCAGTAATACGAACCACACACACACACACACACACACACACACACACACACACACACACACACACACACACACACACACACACAATCACACTATACATACAAACAGAGGCACGCACGCACGCGCGCACCCCCCCCCCCCCCCCCCACACACACACACACACACACAGGGAGAGACAGCCACGCACGGACACACTCACACAAACATGAGTAGGAAAAAACGGAGTCCTCATCGCACACATAAATGCTTGAGGTTCAGCCCGTCTGGCCGTGAAGCCACGTGCTGGTGTAGAGAAATGTGTTTTCACAAGGAGTATCAACGTAGTATTCATTTCTCTTGTTCACTGTTCTTTGACCTCAAATTAACCCATTTAGCCCCGAAGCACTACAGCAGGAGATGGCTCGACCATGCTAATTCAAGGTTAGTGCCAGATTAGCTTGGCGCCATTAGGCGCCAAGCTAATCTGACACTAGGAAGATTACAAGTCTCCCCTTTTCTTTTCATTTTTTAATCTGACACTACCTTGCATTAGCATGGTAATTCAAGGGTACCATAATAATTCAAGGATAGTGCCAGATTAGCTTGGCGCCATCAGGCGCGACGCTAATCTGGCACCACCCTTAAATTATCATGGTCGACCCGATTCCCGAAATCGTCATCGTCAGGTGACACCTCCAAAAATTGGGAAATGCAGACTAACGTTCAATGGCCTAAATAAATAAATACCGTAGTGACATGTGTATACACATCGCTAAAACGCCCCTCTCTACCCCCACCCCCACCCCCCCACCCCCCCCCCCCCCTTCCCCCCCCCCCTCCCCCCCGCCCCCAACATGTGCAACCGACTACTATGTGCACGCACCTGTCAACAATGCCACCGCAGAGGATGGCAATGACGGCGCTGCTCCCCATGGAAACGTGAGCAGAAGTGCCGAAGAAGACGTAGAGCAAGACAGGCCAGACCGACGTGAAGAGGCCGTTCTCGACTTTCACGGAGGCCAGAGCGCCGAAAGCCAAGCCCTGGGGGATGTGCAGGATACCCACGGTCAGTCCAGCAAGCAGATCCGACACGGTGAACTCCTTGATCTTGTAGTATCGGATATACTGAAACGGGATGAAGTTGTGGGGGAAAATTAGTGTGAAAGAAGCTTTAATCGATGCACTCTTTCAGTGGCCGTGAAGGCAGTGTATAAACCAAGTGCCCTAAGGTCCTCGGGCGTCCGACGACGGCCGCAGTTGGCCCGCGCACTTCCGGCGTTAAACCCAAATAACTAACTAACCCCCCCCCCCCTCCCGCACCCCACATAATAATAATAAATAAATTAAAAAATTAAAATTAAAAACGACTTGGGCCCTGGGGTAAAACAACAGGCGCCAATTGCGTCAGCGAGCTTAGTTGTGCGCAAACAGTAGCTGGAGCAGTACTAAGCTCACTCATACACTAGCCCTCGCGGTATAGCCATTGAAGAAAGGAGTAGTGGGGCCAGCTATCATTATGGACAAAAGTGATGTGGTTCCGCATTCATTGTAACGGGAGGTGCTGGCATTAGTTTTTGGCCAAGACGTTACGAAGGAGTTATCCCGCCTCTGGCCCGAATGTGAAGGGAGACAACTTACCCTGACAAGAGGGACATATCCGGTAAGGATCTTCCAGCTGCGTTTCTTGTCACAATACAGCTTGCTCTTGATGCGCTCCCCCAGCGGCGGCTTGGCGTCCTTCTCCTGCTTGAGGTGAATCTCGTCAAACGCCGCCTGGTGTCAGACAGAAAAAAAATAGTGATAGGTTCCCTTTGATCAACAGCAACCACTGTAGATAAAAAAAAAAAAAATACTTCTGTCTATTGTATTATGTGAGCATACTACATTTTTACTATTTAATTTATTTACTATATTTTTATATTCTTAAACTGCTGTTTCATCTGTTTTTGATTTATCCTGTGGCCTTCAGCTGTCTGCCTTGAGGACCGGATGAAAACGCTTTCGACATATTCGGAGATCGAACTACAGCGCTACACCGCCGGATAAAAAAAAAAAAGACAGATTAATAAAAATCGAGGGGCTTACACAACGAAAAACAAAAGTTTATGCAGGGGTTATATTATACTATAGCATTTTGTGTTATGTTTTAGTGTGGGATGGGTACCTACCCATCCCACACTAAAACATAATACAAAATGCGATAGTATGGAGACAAAATTCGAAGCAGTCCGGATTTCGAAGGAAAGCATCCACCTATTAACCCGTTACCTCCTGAGGCTGAATTATTTTTTAATTTGCTTATTGTCCTATGAAGGCTGCATTACACCTGTTGGCGCCAAGCTAATCTGGCACTACTATTGAATTATCATGGTCGAGCCATCTCCTGCAACAGGTGCATAGTCGTTAGGTGACGCCTCCAAAATTTGGGAAATACGTGTGTCGGGCTGAATGAGTTAATCAGTGTGTCTGGCATCTCGATGTATTTTCACCATCGTTACTTTCTGCTTAATTTCTTTTTTATTCATCTTCTGTTTCCATTTTTTTTTTCCTCTCTTTTTTTTTTTTTTTTTTTCTCTTCTTTATTTATCAGTCCCCCCCCCCCCCCCCCCTTTTTTTTTTTAAATTTTTTCTTTTCTTTTCTATCCTTTTCTTTCAATCGTATCTAAGGGCGACAACTGACCTGTGTCAAGGGCGCGCGCCTGACGTTGACAGCAGTGTCTCCCATGCTGATTACGGGACATGATGACCGCCTCTTCTTCTCCGACACCGTCAATTCCGTTCCTCCGGTATCTGCCATGACGGCAAGGTTCTGTCAGGCTCACCCCAAAGCACGGGGCCCTGCGACAAGAAGAATAAATAAAGTTAGCGATGGAAGAAAATGATGCTAACCTTGGGTGCATATAAAAAGATGTATTCTTAATACTATCCATAAGAGTCCGAAATAGCTCAGGCGGTTAAGCGTCGGAGCACGAGAGCGAAGGGATTCGCCGGGTCGTGGGTTCGATTCCCCGTCCCGGCCCCAGTAGCTGGATTCGCAATCCAGGGGAAAAAGACGGGCTTGAGTTCAACAGCATGTCCGTTGAAAGGTCCTGGTAAATCAAAGTGGCACAGTTGGAGTGCGCCTGAGTTGATCAGTGTTCAGGTCGTACTCCATAGGTTAATAGATTTCCCTGTCCCACATAACATAGCCGTCAGGGCCGTCCATTATCACTTCGGTGCCGTGGACGTTAAACCCGAACTAACCAACTATCCATAAATCCAAGGCGATATTCAAATGTAAAGCTACCCTTGAACTACACAGTAAGCAAAAATCCCAGGGGCGACGTAGATCGACGTTTTGTTGACTGAGTAGAAATTCTTCTCCTGCTGTGATGTTCTCAGGGTGAATCATGATCCCTTCATTGGCAGTGGACACAGTTTTGTTTTTGTGTTTATCATTTTGTCCCGAGGCTGATTTTTTTTTTTAATTTGCTTATTGCCATTGAAGGCTACATTACAGATTAGGAGACAGATCAACCATTTTGGTTCAAGGGTGGTGCCAGGATAGCTTGGCGCCTCAGGCGCCAAGCTATTCTGGCACTACCCTTGAACTATCATAGTCAAATTTATTCAAGCAGTAGTGTATCAGGATGAAAAGGGTTAATTCAACCCCAAACAGCCCTTGCGTTCCAACGAACGCGGATACTAAGTGGCGTCAGCAGGAAGAATAGATCCTCACCCTGTCTGAGGTTAAAAGGTCACACACAAAAAGTTACAAAGCACCTCCCCCAACCCCCTCCCCACCCCTTCGGGAAGGAACCGATCCGCCCTTGGGATCGCCCAGTATATTCAGGCACCGACCTTGATAAGGTAAGATAAGATAGAACTTTATTGCCATAATTATGTAAAAATACATTACAAAATCGTCTCGGTGCGGCGCAACTTAAAAGAGAAGAACATAAAACAAATCAAAATATAATTAAGCTGCTCACGTGCACGAACGCGCGCGCGAGCACACTCACACACACACACACACACACACACACACACACACATTCACATTCACCCGCATACGTTAATAACTATTGTGGTCTACACGTAAAGGCAATAAACAAGATTTCACGGTGACACAAATCACAGAAGACAAAAAACAATATAAAACACGTCACTTGCATCACAGATGAAATATTATCCTGATAGCTGGACAATACCGTTTGCTTTCATTCCTACGTCACACGACCGATCCCTTTAGTGTAAACTGTACCACATGACCGGGCTACAAAAACCATTGTAGCGACAAATGGCGGACTTCTTGTAGCCCTCTTTATGACGCATCTTAGATTCGAATTTTTTTCTATAAAAGATTACCAAAACGTTCTAAAGTAAAAAGTTCGAAACAACAAGCACACTCAGTATTGGAGACAGCAACGTCATGAATATTTTAATTTACGTCATAAGTCTATTATGTACAAATGTATATTCCTTTGACGTCAGTCATGTTTGGCGTGATCCAGGTCGGAAGATGTCTTCTTGATTTCTTTTAGGAAAAATAGTAGAGGAATGAAAACAAATACGTTATTGGTAGCAAGGGCTTGCTGCACGGACCCTTGTAGGCCTTCGGGAGGTCAAAGAAACCATTGTACCCCTCAGGCCTTTGGCCTTCGGGGTACAATGGTTCCTTTGACCTCCCTCAGGCCTACATGGGTCCGTGTTGCAAACCCCTGCTACCAATAACTTATAATATACATTATTGTAAGCAGTGGGACGGATGGATCAGGTTTGGCGTTTGTTTGCATCATTAAAAATCTGGACAGCGCTTGGCTAAAAACTGTTTTTAAAACGACTCGTGCGTGTTCTGATCGCTCTGTAAAGGCACCCAGATGGCAACATCTCAAACAACTCATCGGCTGGTGGGAATCATCTCGGAGGATGGATCTAGCCTTTTTTAGCATTCTTTCGTGGAAGAGAGACTACAAAGAGGGCAAATCAATACCTATGATTTTCGATGCAGTTTTTACTACTCTGTTTAATTTGGATCGCTCTTTCTGTGTGGTACTGCCAAACCACACGGTCAGGGAGAAGGTCAAAATACTTTCAATAACTGCCCGGTAGAAGTTGGTCAAAATTTGTCTTTTGACGCCAAACGTTTTAAGACGTCTGAGAAAATTCAGTCGTTGCTGTGATTTTTTCACTAAATAATCAACATTTTTCTCCCATTTAAGATCGTTTGAGATGTGGGTGCCGATTAACTTAAAACAATCAACAATTTCAACATGGCTACCATGAATAGTGAGGGGAACAATGTTACTTTTTTTTCTGAAATCCATGACCATTTCTTTGGTTTTAGGCACATTCAGGTCAAGGTTGTTGTCAGAACACCAGCCAACAAGTTCATCTACCCTCTCTCTGTATGCTGTTTCATTGTTGTTTAAAATAAAACCTTTAACAGTGGTGTCATCAGCAAATTTAACTGTAAGGGAGTTATCATCAGTTGATGTGCAATCATGTGTAAAAAGAGAATATAACACAACCTTGGACTGCATCCGTGCTCAGTGTGACGGGCTTAGAAAAGTGACTACATGAACCAGATGAGTGGTTACGTCCACCTGACTGCCGACTCTCTGGGTCTGAATGCTGACTGCACGGACCAACTCTGACTTCCTGAGGTCTACCTGACAGAAAATCGTTGATCCACTGACAGCAAACTGTCAAAACCTAGCTGGATCAGTTTCTCATAGAGCTTGGATGGCACAATAGTATTAAATGCGGAACTGTAGTCCACAAATAACACCCTGACATACGTGTTGGCCTTCTCAAGGTGCTCCAGTGCAAGATGCAGACCCAGGCATACGGCGTCCTCCACTGACCGATTCGCCCGATATGCAGTAGGGATCTAAGGTGGGTGGGATAACCGTTTTAATTTGTTGCAGAACCAGACGCTCAAACGTTTTCATAATTACAGACCTAAGGGCAACAGGCGTGTAATCGTTCAAGGAGCACGCCCGACCTTTTTTAAGGCTTAAGTTCGCAAAAGACTTTTACTGGGATTTAGTATACATACCCACTTAGACAGTGACCACCCTATTGTCCCACTAAAAGCTTTCTTTCGTCCGTTGAAAGCGAAAAGAGGCCCATGGAATCTTGTGACGGATACCGTGAAAAGATTGCTTCTGATAGGCGATGGTGGCGTACGTCATAACTATTCTATACAACCTTAGGTCATCTGCATAATTATAACGAATCAGAGATAAGATGGCGGATGAACCAGCGAAGAAAAAGAGAAAGTATCATCGACTCGCGCCGACAATGACAGACTCGAAATTGAAGAGAAGAAAGAGGAAGAGAGACAAGATACCCCTAAGTAGAACTGACATCGGACAAGGGAAAATGGACGTGTGTCAACGCGTAAAGCAAGAGCTTGGCTTGACCGCCCACCTAGAATGTGTCCCTTTCCTGCTAAATCAGTAAGTAATCTACGGTCTTTGTCGATCGTCTATAGTTCCGCGAGCGCTAGTGATTTTCGGAATTCATGATCTTCAGTAGAATTTATCTCTTACTGATTTCGCAAGATTTTAATCCTGTTTTATCATATAGTTACGAGCTAGTTATCACATTTTATGCTGCAATGATCTGAAAACTACCGTGTGTGTCAAAGTTGCACATCGCTAGTCGTAACATGTTTTGTCTGTGCGGGTTCTCATTCACTCGGTTCAGAGAGGTAGTGTTTGTGCTACGATGGTGAATTTGTCGTTTTCAATTATGCTTTCAGTTACGTAGACTTCGATGTGTGATATGTGAAATTGACTGCAGTGCAGAAGTGGGTATAAATACCAATGTTCTGTTTCAATGATGGAACACGTTGCGTGTTTCCGAGGGGTAAATGATCAAAGGTCAAACTAGGCACCGTGGACGCAGGCTCGCTTTGCGAGTCAAACAAGCCACTACATAAAGCTCTACGAAGGACCCATACACATACTGTCAGCAGTATCTGTTGCAGACAGTTTTCTAACTGTGTTGAGATGCTTTTATGGAGGAAACTTTAGACTTTTTCGGGACCGGAATGATAATAGATTTTTGGAAGTATAGTGGAACTTTACAGATTCTGAGGGACCAATTAAAAATGTCAGTGAAAACGTTTGAGAGCTGGCTAGCACAGTGACGGAGCAGGCTGGGCGAAATTTCATCCGGACCTGCAGCTTTGCGGACATTCAATCTCTCAAGCATTCGCTTGACATCGTAAACTATCCTTGTCGACCTATGTCGATGTAGCGTGTCCGGGTTGAATGGGGATGGATATGTAAAAGTAAGCACACTTTAGTTAAAATTAAAACGAAACTCCTAAAACATGACAAGAGAGAGAATTAACACACACCTGTAAACCGGTTTGTGGCTGGGGACACGTCATGCTAACTTTGATTTGACAAGACATGACATTGTGTCATCAAATTTACATAAATTTACATTTTTAAAAACTGCCACCCGTTGAAGCTCTCATATACTGGTTCCTTTGAAGATGCATATCTCGACTTTAACCCCCTGCACTGCAGAGAAAGTCTGAGCACAAACAACTGCAAGAGGTATAGATCCTCATGAGCCCCCGCAGTTGCGGGGGCTCATGAGGATCTATGCCTCTTGCTGAAATTAGTTTGCATTAAGGTTCCTTTGCCCCAACAATATCTTTGACGTTCAGTTTACCTTGATTTCGAAAACATAATCTTCTTCCGCAGGCAGGGAATTCTTAATTCAAATGAACGGCGGAGAACGCTTAATTTAAAAATAGAAAAGTTAGGATTTGTCCTTTTTGCAGGCTACATTACACTTCAGCCCTCAGATCGACCATGACAGTTCATTAGTCTGGCGCTTGAATAGCGTGTCACGTTGATGCGCCAAGCTACTTTGGCACCAGTTGACAAAATTATTATGATCAATCCGTGCCTTGATACAGTGTGTCAGGCCTGTAATATCATTTGCGTATATGCAACTTCTGTAATTAGAACTTAAGGAACAATATCACCAAGTATGTTAAGAAACGCAGTCTATGGGAATTGAAAACGTATTCTTAATTAATTGAGAAGAAACTACTTAATCTTATATTAACTCATTCGAGACGTACCGCATGCGTTAAAGAGCCCCATATCTGGATAGGCACCTCGCCAATGAGTTAACTTAGTCTTGAAAGAAAAATATACTGATTTTTGTTTTTGTTTGATTGTTGTTTGTTTTTGCTTGTTGTTGCTGTTGTTGTTGTGTGGTGGTGGTGGTGGTGGTGGTGGTGGCAGTGGTGGTGGTGGTGGATGTTCTGGTGGTGGTGATGTACATGTACCTATGTACATAAGCGTTGTCCTTAGATGCTCACTCATTTATTACTAAGTTGAGACCGCACCCCCTGTCACGTAGTTATAAACACGTTCATTAATTACCTGATGACATTCTTAACCTAGCTGTTGTGTTCCTTCTGACGATCGCATGCATTAAGACGCTAGTAGCCGCTCCTTGGAATCTCCACGTGCTTTGTGACAATGACACTCGTGAAAGAGCTCCACGGGCTTTGTGACAAATTGTTAGCTCGTAGAGACATCAACGAGCTCTGTAACAAATTGTCGCAAACGCTTGTTCGAGGTTATTGCGGTGAGTCCCAGTGAGGTTTGTAACAAGCAAACGTTTTATATCGTATGTTTATCTGGGCGTTGTAACCCCTTCACGGCCGAGAAAAGGGGAACGCGATCCAACTGCAAGAGGCATAGATCCTCATGAGCCCCCGCGACTGCGGGGGCTCATGAGGATCTATGCCTCTTGCTGATTTGAATTCAAGTTTTTCGAACGGTTTTGGCTTTTGGTCGTTGAATAAACAAGGAATTCAAAAACAAAAATGTAAGTGGCGAGGAATTGGTTAATCCACTGTTGTCTTTCAAACACGTGCAAATCTGACCTACATTCGGTGTCCGAAATCGTCTATTGTCAATAAACTCGTCGATGTTGTTGTGGTGAATCTCCAAGAGGTTTTTAACAATTGTTACAGTGTCCCAAAACCCAGTTTCAAGAGATCCACGAAGCTCTACATTCAGGACACTCCTCGTGAAATGAAAACTGCACTTATTATCAAGATTGTCTCTTCTGTTTGTCTTTTTAAAGTACGGCATAATTTACTTATATTTGATTTGTGTTCCTTTTGCTTTTAAATTACAAGTGTAGTGTTTTCAGAGGGACAAGCTGAAAGACAAATCTTATGTGGTTATAACCTTCTTTCCTCCCGTAATAAATAAGTTTCAAACGTTTCACAGTTAAAACAAGTTTGGGTGTGTATGTTTGGCAGATGACTCTCCAGTGTGAGAGCTTCACACTTTGCATCTTCGAGTGACCCAGCGCGCAAAAAGGTCCTCTAGCCGACGTCAGCCTTTTTGTCGGCCCGCGCGCGGGCCGACTAAAGGCTGACGTCGTCCCGAGGACCTTTTGCTCACCGTCAGTGGCAAAGGTTAGCGGACCAGCAAAGACATCAAACAATCGAACATAAATCTAGTGGACGTCAACAAGACTAGAAAGAGAAGAAAAAAAACTCTCGCAGAGTAAGAGAGTGGTAGCAGTATTTCATCAGCCGAAATTATAATTTACATGTATAGGTGCTTACATGATTCGCATGTCATGTGTTAATATTTTTCGATGCCTGCCAGCGGCCCTGGATGAAATAAAGGGTAATCGTCAAAGGTTAACTCCCTCACCCATCCCTCACCCCCCCCCCTTCCCTGCCCCCCCCCCCAACCCCCCACCCACCCCACCTCACCCCTCCCCTCCCTCCACTCCCCATGCGGGATGTCCAGTGACATGGATATGGATATGGATATCAGTGCCGAGAAAATGTCAACCCCGCTCAAGTGCAAGAGGCATAGATCCTCATGAGCCCCCGCAGTTGCGGGGGCCCATGAGGATCTATGCCTCTTGCTGACACCACTTTGAATCCATGTTCCTGGGACATTTTTTTCTTTTCTTTTCTTTTCTTTTTTCTTCTCTCCTTTTCTTTCTTTTTTATTTATTTATTTTTTTCTTGAAGGAGGTGTGGGGAGGGACGTCTAAGGAGGTGTGGGGAGGGACGTCTAAGGAGGTATGGGGAGGGACGTCTAAGGAGGTATGGGGAGGGACGTCTAAGGAGGTATGGGGAGGGACGTCTAAGGAGGTGTGGGGAGGGACGTCTTGAATTAATGAAGAATGCAGAAACACAGTCTGCGTCAGCTGGCACTGAATGGGTTAAGGACCCTATGTATTCAAAGAAGTACCCAACGGAGAAAGAAATATTAATAAATTGTGTTGTACCGTTTTTTCTAAGCGTGTTTCTTTCTCCGTTGGGTACTTCTTTGCATTTCACACGCTTGGCAGTCACCTTTTTGGTCTGGATTCCCTATGTATTCGATTATTTTTTAGTGACTCTCACTGTCAGACTTTGATACCTGCGTATTATAATGTATTGTGTTTTAACTCTTTCGAGACGTGCCGCAACCGGATTCGCGGCATAAAGCCGCGAATCCGGTTGGGACACGTCTCGAATGTGTTAAATATGCTGACTCGAGGGTCTACACATTCCAACTCTACGACCATTCGAGAATGATTTACGACAGATGTTGTTTGCTTAGCACGTATGAGTCTCTCATGGCAGTGTGAATAGAACCATCCAAGAGCCGTTGAAAATAAGTGGGTACTTGAACTGGACACCCTATTCAATGTGTAGAAACTGAAAACAAAATCCTTCTATTATGTTTTATTGTGGCAATGAATCTGTCTGTGCTTGTTAGTACATAACCTGGTGTTTCCCTGAGTGCGGGGAGGGGTGTCTGAGTCTCTGACAGCAGCTCTAATTAAAATAATAATAATAATAATGAGTACTTGTATAGCGCCTAACCTCGGATTAGAGATCTAGGCGCTTAACAAAAGCTAATTGTACAAAAATAACTAATTATAAAACGCAATTAACAAAAAGTATTTTAAAAAATTGAAATTCCGGCTATAAATAATATTATAAAGTCACCATTCAAAAATGCTACGCTTATGGACTCATACTCGCACTCACGCACCCACTACGACTAATAGTGATAGAGATGACTTCAACATAACAGGTCTGTGACAAAAGTCATTCGTAGCGGACAGAAAAAAATGGGTCTTTAGGGGTCGCCTGAATGCCTCTCTCGAATCCACGTATCTCAGTTCGCGTGGAAGATCATTCCAAACAACTGGGCTCTGGACGGTCCTGTAGAGGTGCTACAGAAGACCACAGATTTCATTTTGAGAGCCAAACTCCAAGTGTGACGGCGTTCGAGAAGAAGAAGAACTGGGCTCTGGTACCTGAATGACCTCTCACTCTCTCTAGTCATTCTTGAACCTAAAAATCCTAGGGGTAGCGTCTTCAGACAATCCGCTTGTATTACGGACATCTGCTTCATTGCGGGCTTTGACTGCTTAACCCTACCCTGCCGAGTAAAAGGGAACACGATACATCTGCAAGAGACATAGATCCTCATGAGCCCCCGCATTCGCGGGGGCTCATGAAGATCTATGCCTCTTGGTACGTTGCTTGGACGGTTGTGGATTTTGGTTGTTGAATGAACAGAGATTTCAGAAACAAAATATGCGTCCAGTTGCAGGGAAGAGGATAAATTCGCTTGATACAACGGGTTTTCAATGTCGTCTTGCCTCGACTATTAAAAATATGTTAGCTCTCTTTCGTAATTCTATGTGAGTAAGCACAAGTACCTGAGGTTTTCCAATGCCTTTTGGGTATAACGGAAGGAACTCTCCTGTGTACAAAGAAGAGCAGAAAAGTCTTTTAGTTCTTCGACATTCAAACTCCATAACTGTCCTTTTGTCCAGCAGTATTATAAGATATACTGAGAGCATTTGTAACGGCCCGGGGGGAGATATTGCAATCTACCGACCCGGCCTTCACGGCCTGCAGTAGGTCGCTTTAACTCTTTCGAGACATGCAGCATCCGGATTCGCGAATCCGGATGCGGCACGTCTCGAAAGTTAAAACTGACGGCGTGTTAGGTGACGGGTCAGATGTAGGTCTATTTGTCTTTCTGTCCATCTGTCTTTCTGTTCGATTGTATGTCTGTCTCTATGTATGGTTGTCTGTCTGTCTGTCTCTGTCCATCCGTCCTTTGCGTGCGTCCGTCTGTCTTTCTTTCTTTCATGAAGAGGGAAGTTAATCTGTACTGACGAGCAAAAGAAATGCGACAAATTTGGTATCACTTTAGCGTTTCCGATTATTCCCAAAAAGTCTCATTTTTGAGCTCGTCAGTATAGTTTTTTTTTTTTTTTCTTGCCAACCTACATACTGCGCTCTTTATGCAACACTTTAGGTGATTCCAAAAATTCCGCATTTCTTTTACTCGTCAATATAGTTTTCTCCCAACCGTTTTGCATGCTACACGTCACGGTCACAATGGACCATTAAAGTGCACAAGTAAGATCATAAATTCCACACACGTAACTTCCGTCAGCTTTTATACAGTAATTTGTAAGGGACCGCTCTGCAGCTTGACAGAAGATATTACCTCCCTTCCGTCTTGACATCACATCGTTAAAGCTCTTAACCTTAGCGTTGTGCCACCGCGGGTCGGGGTGACTTAGTAAGCTGGTTACTTTATATAGTACCGTTAGCTATCCAAGTGTAATACTGAAATATTTAGTTACACGTCAAGAGCCCAGAGGGAGAAACCCGAAGTTATGGCAAGAGTTGTTCCCCTGACTCGGAGCGTCAATGTGTATTCTATTGAGTCCTGACGCTCCGAGTCAGGGGCACGACTCTTATCATAACTTCGGTGTCCTCCCCCTGTGGTGAGAGCACAAATCTTGTACCGCGCAAGCAATGGACGAACGAGAGAGCGTACAGTGGATCTCATTCAATGAGTTACGCAAAGCAAGATGATCCGCTGTACTTTTTCATGCATCCATTCTGTCATGGAGTACCTGGCGCAGTTGTTTGCAGGGCTCGCATGCAGCTAGCTCAGCACAACTGCGCTTGGACGAGCAGATATAATGCTTGATCAGTTCGGCGTAGTTATCGCCACGGCAAAGACAGCAAATCACAGACCAAGACATATTTTGTATATTATTTACAAATTGTGTTTTGATCTTAAATTTCGGACTCTTACAAGCCTTGGCGGCTGAAGCGTTTATATGCTTTCGTCTCTAGGTCCAGAACGAAACACATACAGAATAAGCGTTTGATGGCTGTGACAGTTTCTCCATTAAGTTTTGATTTTATTATGATGAAAAACATCCAACGCCATATCGTGAGTACGTCAGCATTAAAACTTTGCTAAAAAAAAAAAAAGATATTCTTTAGCCAAGTTTTAATTTGTAATGTAATGTTCGTTGTTGAAATCATAAATGTAATTTCACTGGCAAAAACATTTCTTCATAGTTCCTTTAACCTTGCATGTACTTCTACTGTAACAAGCTTTGTGGCAATGTAACAATTGTCACAATTGTCCTTAACAAGCTATTTGACACTGAAAATAAAACAGGATCTGGGAGGGGGATAACGCTGGTATTGTACCTCTACATCTCATTTTCCAACAATTTTACTTTGAAAGTGATACAGGACCTAAAACATTATACAGCTAGTATTTTGGCTCTCTAGCTATTTCGACTCTCTATCGACTCTCTATCTCTTTTCAACTTTTGACTCTGAAAGCGAAAGGGACGTCTTTTTTTTTTTTAATGAAGCTTAGCGCTGGCGGGAGATGACACTTTCTACACAGCAGTAGCATAATTCATAAGAAAGCGCACCTTGACGCCCCTGTAGCAAAACGTATTCGGGCCCACTACGACCGCAGTGGCCGGGCCGCGCACGGCCGTGCGCGGGCCCACTGCGGCCGTCGTGAGCCTGGTGGCCTTTGCGTACTGGGCGCCGACTTCCAGGTTTCGAGGACATTTTCCTGACGCGCGCTTGTAAAGTACAGCGAAGGCATGGGGAGCGACCCACACAAGCCGATGAAATGTATACTGCCATTCCTTGTATGACAATGAAAATCTCGCTTTTCTGAAAAACGGGCATTCTGCCGTTCTCGTTCCCCCAGACAAAATCTTCAACTTACTGAAGGAAGCTAACTTATTTACCAATATTTAAGTCTTTATGAAATACGTACATGTATATCACTACTTCCCGTGGCTTTCTTAAAGTCTGCAGACACGTACTTTATTTAAGTCTTGACCTGTGCGACATTTTAGCCAGAGAATATTTGTTAAGTATATTTGCATATCTTGCTTTAACTCAGTCGAGACGTGCCACATACGGATACGCGGCTTTAAGCCGCGTATCCGGAGGCGGCACGTCTGGAATGAGTTAAGGCCATCTTTTAGTCTGCCCGGTTAGACTTTTACCCTTCCGGCCCTCAACTGCCTGCTCGCCGTTAAACCCAATTAACTAACTATCTCCTTTGCCATTATAACGGCAATATTTGTGCTTGTTTGCGATCTTGAGCTTTAAGACTTTATATCATACACATGAAGAATATTTCACACACTCTGGCTGTGTGTGATTTCGCACCGTAAGCTCGTTCTCCAGGGCTGATGCCATTAGTAGCCAAACATGACGTAATTTCCGTCCTGTTACTCCATTTTCCTAAGCTTAAGTCCTGGTCTTCACAGACGATACGTATAGGCATGAAGACCATACTTGTTATGGAACCCGCTGCAACTCGCCCAATCTCAATTAAATACGTGTAGTTTCCTAGTTTCCGTTAACTCATTCAGCCCGACGGCCGTATTTCCCAACTTTTGGAGGCGTCATATAATGACTATGCACCAGTTGCAGGAGATGGATCGACCATGATAATTCAAGGGCAGTGCCAGATTAGCTTGGCGTCGACAGGCGCCAAGCTAATCTGGCACTACCCTTGAATTATCATGGTCGAGCCATCTCTTGCTGTAGTGCGTCAGGGCTGAATGGGTTAATTATTATGAATGTATGAAAGAGTGATTCTAAAGTTTTGCCTTAACCCTTATACCTCAAGCGGTTAGAAACTATGTGTCTCGGCAACAACAACAACAAACTTGCAGACTCACTGTCTGAATAGTCCCATCTGGTTGAGGCATACGTCTATGAATGGGTCCAGAAACAGGCATAGATTCTCATGAGCCTCCGCAGATGCGAGGGCTGATAAGGATCTACGCCTCTTGTGCTTATTTGTTGATCGCGGTGTTCGACATCTTCTAAAAAGGGTTCATCACAGGTATACATCAAAATATTCACGTCAAATACCTGTGCTTGTACACTATACACATAGACCTAGAACTGACTCTGTCTGCCACAAGCCGACAAGTGAGTTTACATGTACAGCGAGTGTGTAGTGAACACGTCACCTCTGTCTTGAGGTAAGTTTGGCCTACTGTGTCACCGTTTCCGACCTTCTGTCATACAGTTAATGTGTTCCGTGCGTGCGGGGCTCGCTCGCAAAACAAACGTATTTGAGAGAATATTTCGTGTCAGTAATATATTATTTCAACACGCAGTTGGTGTTTCAATGCACGCTCGTCATATCCGGTGCTTATGAGGTCTGCGCACGAGCGCAACTGGTGTAAACTGGCTGATGTGAAAAAAACAATTACGTCCTTTACTCTCCGTTAGCCCACTCAACCCGGAAACGTCAACTTCTTTACATCATCTGTCTGAATTTAAAGTCTCCTTACGCAGGATAATACGGTTGTTGTCTTACTCACAAACCAGATAGGTGAGGCTAGCGCTGGCAGAATTGTCAGTACTCAAACCAAGGGGAATCACAGCGCTGGACAGACAACAGTTAGATCCCCTGTTGTCTTGACTTGATAAAAACACTCGCCACCAGCGCAGATTTGTGGTAAATGAGTCGACCGTGACAGGGGAAGAGTAGTCTCTGATTAGCTAATCAGAGACCACTCTTCCCCTGTCACGGTCGATCTGCTCACCACGACTTTTTAACTATGACTGCAACAATGGCCGCAACTATGTCTTTACGAGTATACATATACGGAAAGATGTAGGGAAGCTCATAGCTTTACATCAGCCGTCTGCATTCAGTAGCGTTGGAACCCTGGTGGTGGGGGGGGGGGGGAGGGGAGGGGCAGGTACATGGCTTGCTTATGCTTTGGATAGGTATAATAATATTTTTTTGACATACCTCTTATTTTGACTTGGGCCATACCTTTTACTTGCCCTGCCTACATAAAAGTGTACTTGTCATAATTGAAACAAAAGGCAAGAGCTTTTGCTAGCGGTGACTTTATTGAGGAAAAAAAGCTGCAGTCTAATCTCCGTTTGGAAATCCGAGAAAATAAACGTCAGTTCAAAGAAAAGGTGGAGAGTCACTTTGTGACAGGTGATCTACGCAAAGCGTGGCAAGGTCTGAAGGCTATGGCTGGGGCTCAGCAGAAACAAAGTGCCTCCACCACAGGTCTACACTGTGATGACAGCCTACAGCTCTCCAACCAGTTGAACGACCATTTTGCTCGGTTTGAGGTGAACG
This sequence comes from Semisulcospira habei, assembly GCA_036245525.1. NCBI lineage: Eukaryota > Metazoa > Mollusca > Gastropoda > Semisulcospiridae > Semisulcospira > Semisulcospira habei. The sequence goes on from BTPG01000006.1 coordinate 66,643,454, forward strand.
TCCAGTCAGAAGTGCAGACCATCAGAGATGAACTCCAGGCTCTTTCTGATGATCGCAGAGTTATAGAGATCAGCGAGGAAGAGGTGTTGATGGTCCTCCGCTGCCTTCAGCCACACAAAGCCCCAGGCCCAGACGGAATCAGCGGTAAGGTACTGCAGTCCTGCAGTGCCCAACTGGCACCAGTCCTCATGCAGATCTTCAACGCATCCCTCACGTCCAACTCAATCCCATCAGTCTGGAAACACTCCCTGATCTGTTCAGTTCCCAAGAAACCAAAACCCTCTTGCCCTAATGACTACAGACCTATTGCCCTGACCTCTATCATCATGAAGTGCCTCGAGAGACTTGTCCTGAGTTGACTACTCAGTCAGACGAGCGACCAGCTCTACCCCCTACAGTTCGCATATCGCCACAACAGGGGTGTGGACGATGCAGTCATCACTCTCCTGCACCTAATCCTCGCTCACTTGGAGACACCAAAGTCCTTTGCCAGAGTCCTCTTCGTTGACTTTTCCAGCGCCTTCAATACAATGAGGCCTCACCTTCTGGCTGACAAGCTGCGTCACATGAGTGTCAGCCCTTCTCTGATCCTATGGATCTTGAACTTCCTAGTGGAAAGGACGCAGTGTGTTCGCGTAAACAACTTGATGTCCTCCGTCATCACCACGTCCGTGAGCAGCCCCCAAGGATGTGTGATCTCGCCTGTCCTTTACATCCTATTCACAAATGACTGTACCAGCTCCAACGACAGGACTCACTATGTCAAGTTTGCAGACGACACTGCAGTTGTAGATCTGTCAAACTCAGATGCTGACTATTTTGCAGAAGTGGGTCAGTTTGTCTCATGGTGTCATAACAACCATCTACAGTTGAACGTAGGCAAGACTGAGGAGATGGTTGTCGACTTTCGGAAGCCTGACAGTGGGCCAACTTCCGGGAGCCCACTCCCACCTCCTCAGTCCCTGTGATTGACGGCACTTTTGTCACACGCACAGATGTCTACAAATACCTAGGGACCTTGATTGATTCACGGCTATCCTTCACCGACAACACAGACCTCATCTTTAAGAAAGCCCAAGGGAGACTGTATATGCTGCGCAAACTCCGCTCCTTTGATGTGAGCCCCAAAATCCTCAGGAAGTTCTACCTCTGCTTTATAGAAAGCCTTCTTATGTTCTCCTTTGTCTCATGGTTCAGCTCCCTGGGCGAGAAGAACTTTAGGAAGCTGAATAAGATAATCAGGCTTAGTGAGAAAATTGTTGGGGGCAGGTTGGAGAGCCTTGACGGCCTCTACAGGACGAGAATGATACGCAAGGGCCTGAGGCTGGCAGCTGACACTTCCCACTGCCTTTCTAAGCACCTTCAAAAGCTCCCGTCTGGCCGTAGGTTCAAGGCTCCTCTTGTTAAAACCAAACGCTACAAGGGCAGCTTTGTACCCTCGGCCATCCGTCTCCTAAATGAAGAGTGTGTTAACTAGCGTATCTCTCTCTCTCTCCTTGTTGACGCCGTCGAGGAATTTGCACCTCAGATGTCGCAGTGGTATTGTTTTTGTTGTTGTTGTTGTTGTTGTTTTTGTTGTTGTTGTTGTGGTGGGGTTTGTTTGTTTTTGGGGGTTTTTTTTTTGTTTTGTTTTTTTGGTTTGTTTGTTTTTTAACCATTGTCATAATGTGGCTAAAACCGTACGCGCGCATGTGATCCCAACGAAAGAAAAGAAAAATTTGTCGGCTAGACTGACACAATAAAGTTTTTGAATTAAATTGAATAAACCTTCCCAATGCCCAACCGTCAGATAGATCAGTAGTTGTTGTTGGGATTTTTGTGTGTGTGGTGTGGGTTTTTTTGTGTTTTTTTGGGTTTTTTGTGTGTTTTTTGTTTGTTTTTTGGTTTTTTTGGTTTTGTGTGTGTGTGTGTGTGTGTGTGTGTGTGTGTGTGTGTGTGTGTGTGTGTGTGTGTGTGTGTGTGTGTGTGTGTGTGTGTATGTTTGTTTGGGGTTTTTTTTGCTAACGGTCGTAACACAGTTTGAAGAGAACGTGTTAAAGCATAAGACTGTATATTGTGTGACGGCGTATAACCAAAATCCGCGAGCACAGGTCAATCTGAATTTGACTGTTTGGTGCAAAAATGGCTGGTCGTTCCAAGTCCCTGGCTGTTTGTTACCCTTCAAACAATTGTGTGGGTTTAAGGATGCAGGCAAGAAAGACTGTTGTTGTTGTTGATGATGTTTTTCAACTCAATATACAAATATACAAGTCATACCTATGTTGTTAAAAGGGCAATAACAGATGTTATGACAGCTTGGGCGGTGTAAGCATTGTGTCTAGTGAAAGGTTGAGACCCCAGGGAACTTAAAGAAGTCACTCGTAGACCCGTTGCGTGGGTTTGAATTGCGAGGCTTACAAGACAACCCCTTTAAGAGCTGAAAAACGCATAACAATGTCTTTTATGTGCGGACAAAACAGATTAATTATGACATGACATTTTAATGATTCAAGTCGTATCTCTCTTGATTGCCGCCGCCATGCACCCCCCACCCCCCCACCCCAACACACACACACGCACACACATACACACACACACTTTCCGTTTTAGTTTGCGCAGTTCTAAGATGGTGTAGTACGATGATGTAGTACGATGGTGCAGTACGAACCAAATGAAAAATATCAGCACTGTCTGTTTGTAAACAGTTTTGAACGGCGCTGGGAGGCGTATATAAGGCCAGTATCTTTGTTGATGCACATAGCAAAAACAATTTGAAAGGAAAAGAGGGAGTGAGTTTGCTGCAAATAGAAGCTTTATTCAGTGCTAGGCATATTTTAGAAATACAGTAAACGTCAGTCGGATACAATGTACAACAAAACGCCTGGAGACCCAATCTTGTTTTAGCTACTTCCGAAATTTGTTATAAGCAAAATGATTTATATAGAAAGTGTGTCGTCATGACCTCTGAACCCGTTTTGTCATATCCGAGTTTTGATATATCCGGTCATGTCATTAGCCAAAGACGAGCTTTTTTCTCTCTTCTTTACTCATTCATTGAATGATTCATATTTTCATTGTTTCCCCCGTCCACAAAACTGTAATTGCCCTTTAAGGGATAAATACAGATTTTTTAATTAAATTGAATTCAATTCGATTCTGCCCGCGAAACACCACAGCAAGAGTTGGCCGCTCGACCATGATAGTTCAAGGGTGGTGGCTGAATAGCTTGGCGCCTATAGGCGCCAAGCTATTCAGCCACCACCCTTGAACTGGTCGATCTGTCTCCTGAATTGTAATGCAGTCCTCAGAGGAGGCACGCTCGGTACTGTAAATGAATTATTTTGTTTATAACAAACTTCGGAATAACAACAAAACGTTGGGTCCCCTGTCAAGTTATATCCGAAGTTTATTGTATATATTCCCTAAACTAGGCGCTAGCCATGCTGTATGAAGAGAGCCACTTTGGTTTTTGGGGTAGAAAAGTTTGATAATTTCACTTTTTCCCCCACCCCGCCATACGCAACTCTCTCTCTCTCTCTCTCTCTCTCTCTCTCTCTCTCTCTCTCTCTCTCTCTCTCTCTCTCTCTCTCTCTCTCTCTCTCTCTCTCTCTCTCTCTCTCTCTCTCTCTCTCTCTCTCTCTCTCTCTCTCTCTCTCTCTCTCTCTCTCTCTCTCTCTCTCTCTATCTCTCTGTTTATAGAAGTCCAAACAATTTCCGTCCTATTTCAGTGTTATCACTATTACCGAAGCCACTAGAAAGACACGTTCATAAGCACCTAATCCAATTCTTGGAGAATCACCGCCTCCTCGTATCTTTTCAATCCGGTTTTAGACCTAAACACTCATGTCATACTGCCCTCGTTCACGGCATTGTTGACTCTTGGCTCTCATCAATAAACAATTCCAAATTAAATGGTGCAGTTTTTCTGGACCTAACCAAAGCATTTGATTTAGTCGATCACAACATTCTTTTAAAGAAACTTTCAGTATATAAGCTTGATTCGAACTCCTATAGCTTTTTTCTCCTCCTACCTCAGTAACCGCCGACAGAAGGTGCACTCAAACGGAAGGTATTCGAAAGAAGGTATAGTTAGGCACGGAGTCCCCCAAGGATCTATCCTAGGCCTCTTTTATTTTCTTTATTCATCAAGACCTATCTCAAATCCTGAGGTTAAATGCGAACTCTTTCCTGACGATTCAACGCTGCATACATCTGACAAACGTGAAACGACGCTAAATTGTATCCTCCAGCAAAGTCTCGATGAAGTGTCAGATTGGTGTACGCAAAATCGCATGCTAATCAGTACTTCTAAAACCAAAAGCATGTTGATAACAACCCGCCAAAAGCGTCAGCTACATCCTGCCCCTCTGAAACTGTCACTTGGCAATAAACTTATCCAACAAGTATCCAGGCACCGCCTACTGGGAGTTGTAATTGACGACCAGCTGAACTGGTCGCCGCATATCGACAGTTTGTGCAAGACCTTGTCCAGGAATGTATTTCTGCTATCTCAACTTAGACATATTCTTAGTACAAAGGGCTGTACATTGTTCTTTCACGCACACATTAAAAGCCACTGTGACTATGCGTCCTCTTTGTGGGACGAATGCAGTGAACTTCATTTTAAAAAACTAAACTCGCTGTATCGTCCGGCGTTCAGTTAAGTTAATTATTCCTAACCCTACTTCCACGGACGAGAAAATAAAATCCCTTGGCCTGCTTACACTGAAGGAACAACTCAAATTTAACAAATGCGTCCTCATGCACAAAATATTTCATTATCAAGCCCCGGAATATCTGCGCATGATATTTAACTTCAGCCCTCGGCATCAACTACATACGAGGAATGACTTGCTTCACTTACCCCGCCCACGGATAGATCTCTACAAGTCAAGTCTTCTATTTTAATAATAATAATAATACATAGTTTTTATATAGCGCCCTTCCCCACGAACAGCAAGCTCGGAGCGCTTTACAGCACATAAAAAATAAAAAATAAAAATTAAAAAGGAGAAAAAATTAGAACGCACTCACTCTTTAAATAAACATCTGCTCGCACCATGTAGGCGCATTCCTAACACGAAACACACACACACACACACACACACACACACACACACACACACACACACACACACACACACACACAGCCTATCTACATGGGGAAACAACCAACATTTCCAGGCAGCACATCCAGACTAAGCTAATCTTGATATGCTACCTGGAAAAGATGGGTCTTCAAATTTGTTTTGAAGGTCAACAGGGTAGGGGAAAGACGGACATGCAGTGGAAGTGAGTTCCAGACGTGAGGGGCCTGATAACTGAAAGAACGGGCACCAGCAGTTTTTAGGCTGACTCTGGGCTGAACGAGCAGTTTTTGTGAGCTTGAGCGTAGACTTCTACTAGGATTGTGTGATGCAAGGGAAGAAGACAGATATGCAGGAAGCGTATTGTCATAGTGTTTGTATGCCAAAGTGGCCAGCTTGTACTCTATTCTCTGTTTGACAGGTAGCCAGTGGAGATGCTTTAGCAGTGGTGTGACATGACCAGTGCGTTTTTTGCGAAGGACTAACCGGGCTGCATTATTCTGGATACGCTGAATGCGAGTGAGTTGATCAGATGAGATACCAGCAAGGAGGGAATTACAGTAATCTAGACGGGACAGAATGCGAGAGCATACGAGCTGGGCAGTAGCCTTTTCTGTCAAAAAGCGTCTGATCATGCCTATTCTGCGGAGCTCCAGGTAGGCAGTGCGGCAAAGATGGCTAACCTGTTTTTCCATCGATAAACTTGAATCCAGGAATACACCCAGATTTTTTACATCGGATTTGAAAGAAATGTCTTGGCCACCTATGGAAATATGATCACTGCTGGAGGCGGATGTTCTAGCTCGAGTACCAACAAGCATGCTCTCTGTTTTGTCATCATTTAACTTGAGTCTGTTGCAAGTCATCCAGTCTTTGACTTCAACTATACACTTCTCCACATTGGAGACAATTTTCTGGTAGTTCTGTCTGGAACTCATTGCCATTAAACATTAAATCATTTTCCGATAAAACCCATTTTAAACGTGCATTGCACACTCACTTCCAATCAGCGTGACTTCACAGTTTGCCATATAATAATAATAAACGTCAAATATTTTTCTCATTCTCCTTACATTTGCTAACTGATCATCTATTGTCTTGTCGGTGTCTCTATACGCTATTGATGCTGCTGATTCTATGACACTGTCTTAGATGATTATAATATTAATGCTGTGCACGCGTTTCGTTCTCTTGCTTTTGCACCGGAGGCAGTTACAAATTCTCCATTGTCATTTTTTTTCCTCCTTCGATGATTCCCCTATTGTGTTTTTTTCCCGTAGTTTTGCTTCCTCATCTTATTATTATTATTATTATTATTATTATTATTATTATTATTATTTGCATGCTATGTTTCTTTTCCTGTTGTGTTCTCTTTTGTTTACAGGACAGCTTGTAAGACAGGCATTGAGTTGCCTAATGGCATTATCCTGAATAAAAAAAGATTCATCATCATCATCATCTCTCTCTCTCTCTCTCTCTCTCTCTCTCTCTCTCTCTCTCTCTCTCTCTCTCTCTCTCTCTCTCTCTCTCTCTCTCTCTCTCTCTCTCTCTCTCTCTCTCTCTCTCTCTCTCTCTCTCTCTCTCTCTCTCTCTCTCTCTCTCTCTCTCTCTCTCTCTCTCTCTCTCTCTCTGTTTATAGCATATAATCTAGGGTGTGAGTGTGTGTGTGTGTGTGTGTGTGTGTGTGTGTGTGTGTGTGTGTGTGTGTGTGTGTGTGTGTGTGTGTGTGTGTGTGTGTGTGTGTGTGTGTGTGTGTGTGTGTGTGTGTGTGTGTGTGTGTGTGTGTGTTCGGCATCCAGTAGCAGACAGACTACGGCAACTGAAGAGTACTCATTCAGTCAGTACTTCGCACATTTATCTTTAATAAGCCTACCAGGATTGGTGTCCGTGTACTTTAGCTGTCGGTTCTGGACTATATGTATTTACGGACAAGGCTGACCAGAAATGGACTTTGTTCACAAACGGCCAGCCGCTGCTGGAACAGGTTGTCATCACACAAGAGCAAGACTGCAAAATTGTGGTACAAAACTGTACGTCATATGGCACCAAGAAGGCCTTTGGAATGGCATGTGATTAGACCAATACAATGAAACAACATGCATGTTACGGTCATGACCCGTCTGGCATGACTGGTTCGACTCTGAGCGAGTTCACATTTGCCGTATGGATATACTCCCACAGCATCTGCTCAAAACTCATTTGAGTGACATCGGAGGCCCTGAACATCGACGCTGTTCACAAAGAGAAGCACAAGAGCCGTATCAATGAAGATGCTGAGGACAGGGCCAAGATAAGAGAGATGTTTCCCATCTGCATAAATGTCTTTGTGACAGGCAACCCAACTACATCAAGACTGGTCAACATCTGCTCAGATTGTGTCATGAATGACGCTGTTGCTGATATTCACGATACGCTAGCAGTCTGAGAAACAGCGGACTGCCTGATATTCATAGCAATATCAATCAGAAAGTGAAGAACACGTCATCTGTGCAGATAACAGCTTCAAAGCCTAGCAATGGGGATGCTAAAAGCATGGACACTGCGTTCATTTATACACGGGTGCTAGAGATCGTTGCATCATCACTGAAGCTGTTTCCTTGGAGGCGCTTTCTTCACATGAGCTGGCACTCGCCACTGTTCTGTTCAATGAAGATCAACGCAGACAACCGCCAGATCTGTGCTGAAGAACAAGTTGCAAGGTCTGTCTGAGCTACGAAACTAGGATTCCCCAAAAGTTGTCATTCTCGACGCCTTAGACTGTCCCATAGCCGCCTCATCAGTCAGAGCGTCATATTTTGTCAATGCTGAGCGCTGTCAAAACCGGCGACCATTATGAGGTATACCAAAACAGCGCATGTGCTGCACGTGAATTTTTCATTAAACTATGTCGCCCAACAATCCGTCAGCAAGGCAGAAGCCGCATCTACAGCCTGCTGGAAGAACCCCACTGCCCAAGCAAGCATACAATCTTATATGCTTTTATGCTTATAAAACATCACGCAAAGGTCATGCCCAATAATGCAATATACTCGCTGCACACTCCGTGACGAGTTGTGACACAACGTCGTCAGCCGACAGCTCCCAACAAGCTTCAGTCCTTTGATGGCCACGTTCAGGAATTGGAGAGACAAGACTGCAATTCAGCAAGAAATACTTATTCTGCGACCAGGAACCCAGCACACATTTGGCTGAGCATAAGGGAAAATACTCTCCATATGGGAAGACAGCAGGATGCAAAGCTCACATTTGAAGCCCACTGCTACGTGCTCACCATCATGTGTGCTTTAGAACGTGGCAAGCTCTCCATCTCCATAAAAGCCATCAGTCCCAGATTGAATGTGGAGTTCAGATGCAATAAGCCAAATACATGTACAATGCAAAATCATTAGGTTGCAGCCGATTCAGCTTTGAACCTCATGGACTGCAGCTGCAAGACCAGTTCCAGCTCAAGGAATACAAGGCGGGCTTTACCTAACGTGCATCAAGTTCTGCCTGCAAATTGTGTGAAGCATGCAATAATCCTTTCACAGTTGTTTTTATTTAGGACTTTATAGAGAAAGCGCCCAGAGAAGAAAAAAGATTTTCCGAGCACTCAGAATCTCAACCCCAAAACACGGACCGAAAAATAAAATTTTAAAAAGTACGGGGTGGGTGGGGTGGGGGTGGAGTAGGATGGGGGCGCGTGGGCACTATATCAAAGGGGGGATATCCACACTAGCAAGACAAGAGGCAAACGCTCTTACCTCAGGTGTGTTTTTGTGGGTTTTTTTATTTAAGCCAACGGGTGGGAGGTCCGGAGCTCGGAACCTCTGCCCCCCCTCCCCCCCCTCGATCCGCCCTTGATTCGATGTGGAAAATTGTATATTTACTAAATTGTTTTGGACATAATCTAACAAAATGAGCCATTTCAAAAGAGTTTTCGTGCCTGAATTGTAATTACATGTGCCAGAGTGAAAATTAGTATTTTTCCTGACGGCCATCTTGGATTTTGCTTTATAAAGAAAAACGCTCAATATTTACAGCGTGCGCATACAACGGATTCGAATTCAGCACCCCAAAATCATTCAGGATCGATTAAACGTTTTGTACCTCCGACAATGCAAGGTAGGCCCTACCTACGACCGGACTACTACGTTGGACTTTACGTCTCACATTCTCGCACCGAAAACCGCCCAATGACCCAAGAGACATAGATCCTCACTAGCCCCCGCAGGCTGCGAGGGCTCGTGAGGATCTATGCCTCTTGCTGGAAGACTTGCGTCTGTCTTTTCTAGGAAACAGAGCACTCAGTCTACACTGCAATTGTCGTCTGCGTGCGTCTATTGAACTTCTACGTGTCTTGACACTTAACATGACGGCTCAGTAACTTAAGCGTCTTAACCTACTCTATCTTGACAAGCTACCAAAAGGTATCGAGCCACCATGATGGTTCAAGGGTTGTGTCAGAATATCCTCTAGGTGCAGGCTTGATAGTTGAAGGGCGGTGCCGAAAGAGTGTGACGCCTCCGTTAGGCGCCACGCTCTTACGGCACCGCCCTTCAACTATCAACTTATTCTGTCTACTGCGCTGGCACCGCAGCTACTGTCATGGTCGGTCTACCTTTTGAGCTGTGCCGAATTAGGGTTTCCCGGCCTTTGGGGCGCAATGTGTTAAATACAACTGACGTCTCGTGTTTCCGTTCAGATTCGCTTTAAATAGTCCATTGGCGGTGGCAAAGTTGTAGTGGATGGAGTGAGTGTTCGTGTTCATGTGTGCTCTACTTCCATTCACTTGTGGAAGTAAGCATGCGCGGAAGTAAAATAGATGAAGCTTTAACCTGCAAAAGTGCATGTCAAGCTGCGCTTCTTCTAATTCGAGAAATAATTTTTAATTCGCACAACACTGGCTGTCTCCTCGCGAGGGGATTTTTCAGTCACTACTGTACTGATGACTGAGCAGAAGAAAAGCGACATTTTTGGAATCATCGGATTGTTCAGTGATTCCAAAAATGTCGCATTTCTTTTGCTCGTCGGCCGTGTATTTCTTGCACTACTTGTGATAAACCCTCTCACGCAATCTGCGTTCAAGTTAATAAGTTAAAGCGACCTACTCCGAGCGATAAACGGTTAACTCATTCGTGGCCAGCCGCATCCGGATGCGCGGCATAAGCAATATTCGCAATATTTTCTCGTTCTTAGTATGCCTTACAATAAAGCTGTATAAAAAAAACTAAGTTGTGAGGGGCCTGAGTGTCGTAAAACGAAACACACTTCTGCTCCTTTTCACTTTTGCGGCGCAGGAGCATTCCCCTGGCCCTGCTGGGGGCAGCAAGAAACCTTCGTTACATTTGCCTACTCGCATGTAATGTGACAAGAAGGGTAGACAATCTTAATTAAGGCGAGACAACATTGAAAACTCATTGAAAATTGCCAATTTTATCATTCAAACACTGCTTTGGTGCAGATCGCTTGAAGGATTGACGTACCAAACAACAAAACGTCCAACCATTGGAATAATTACATCGTTCAATGAGGATGGAGAGCGTGGAGAGGTGGGAAGGGGGAGGGGAAGGGGGAGGGGAAGGTGGGAGTGGGTCGAGAGGGTTCAAGAGGATCGATGCCGCTTTTTTCCCGTGTATCTCCATTTTCAAACTCAGTTGGAGGGAAAGTGAAACTGGAGAGGGAAAGGAAGGAGAGAGGGAGGGGTGGGAAGGGGGGGGGGTAAACATGAGTGTACTGAATCAATAACAAAATTACAATGATCACTTGAACAATAGATCACACAACATTCACTTACTTCAGTGTGGCACGGTGATCAAAGGCGACGATAATACTCCATGTTTTGCAGACACACATTTGTATTTAAGCGTGTGAGTCATTGCGTTTAATTAACCTTTTAAGGATTAGCGCTGGTGCGTGCAGGGCCTCAAAAGAAACTACTTTTGACTGCGAAGCTACACCAGCTTTAATTTGTCACTGCTGTTGAATGTATACATGTAACTAATCCGGAAAGGGTTAAATGAAACACCTCTATTGCGTCTGCTGTAATCTGTCTTTATAACTGCATTTGCTGGTCCGGAAAACTCAAGGTGCCTTTTCGTGTCAATCTAGCTTACGTAACCCCGCTTTTTCTAGGCGTTTTGGGGCTGACAAAACAAAATGCTTTAAAGCGACCCGCTCCAAGCAATAAGGGTGTTAAGAGCCGGGTTCGCAACCTCTCCTTTATAAATGATCTTATTGTGTTTTATGAAAATGCAATACTAAAGGGCTAACTTGATTATATATAAATTTCGAATGTCATATTATGAAAGTCGTTTCTGATCTTTTTCTCCTTTGTACGCGGGATTTTCACCGACTCATATGTGGTAGAAAACCTCAATTTCGTGTGCCTGCGCACATGAATTGTGAAAGAAACGTGTAGAAAAGTCTTAGCTGAGGCAAGACAGTATTGAAAATCTGCTGTACCACAAATTTTAGCAATCAAAGCCTGTCCGGAACAGACTGCTTTAGTCTACATGATCGTGTAAAGGTGCGGTAATTTAAAGGCAAGGATATTTTATTGTCCCGTTTATTTTAAGTTTTATCTGTGCAAATGTTTGAGGCCTTGAAACGTTTGTTGCGTGCATCACCAAACTGCATTTTTCTGCCGACACTTTGGTGACAAGTCTTATGTTTGACTGAGCACTACCAGTCCCCACTGAAAACCTTGATGGTCATAAGTCATAACCACTTTAATTTAATGCCTTCACTCTCGAGGAAAATTGAACACCATACACCTGCAAGAGGCGCAGATCCTCATGAGCAGTTGCGGGGGCTCATGAGGGTCTGTGCCTCTTGCTGAAACCACAGTGGCAAGAGCTCTTTGACTTTAAATTAACAAAGACTTCAGAATCAGAATTTGCGACTTCTGGGAGTGAAGAGGTTTAAAAAAAAAAATATAAAGACCTGATGGGTTAACCCCCTTTGTGCCTGCAGTCGCCGGTACCAAAAACAGTAAGGGTGGCTGCAAAGACACAAGAGGGTTAACGTAGTCCTTTATGACTTCGTGCTGCGTCGATGAAATCTCTGATTTTTAATGAGACAAGTGATATGCGAATCCCCTTTCGTTGTCGTCCCTCCTTTTACTTGTACAGCAATGTGTTACATACAAATTCATGACTTAACCCAAGAAGACCTGAAAAACTACGACAGGATGTGGGTCGACCACGATATTTCAAGGTTGGTGTCAGAATAGCTTGGCGCCTCTAGGCGCCAAGCTATTCTGACACCAACCTTGAAATATCATGGTCAATCTGTCTCCAGAACTGTGATAGAGACCTCAGAGGATAAAAACAATTTGATAATTTCGTCATCAGGGCGTAAGGAGTTAACGGATGAACATAAGTGAAACCCTCCCCATGCGTGACAGGTAAATGTAGAAGTGTAGTCAAAAATAGACCTCTGCTCTTTTCTAATGAATAATGCGTTTTTATTTGCCGCTCCAAGAAAATAGCATGCTTATGTCCTGGTGTCCTTTTCGCGTGTCCTTGTTTTGAAACTGTTGTCTAGTAAATGATATGAAAATAGATGATACCATGCGTGGTGGGCAATAGATCATGGCGGTTCAAGGGTTGTGCCAGATTAGCTTGGCGCCTTAGCACTATTCTTGTACTTTGGTATCCACATGCGAAATCACTTTAGTGCTGTTCGTACCCATAATTAGTTGAAATCACTTTTGTGGCGTTCGTTCGTACCCATATTATCTGAAACCACTTTTGTGGCGTTCGTACCCATATTTGAAATCACTTTTGTGGCGTTGATATCCATATTTGAAATCGCTTTTGTGGCGTTCGTTCGTACCCATATCTGAAATCACTTTTGTGGCGTTCGTACCCATATTTGAAATCACTTTTTGTGGAGTTGTTTGGCCGAATTCTCTTTGCTTGGGAACAGTTGGTGGATTCGGCAACGTGTCGTTGGGGATGAGCGCAGTTGTCTGAACAGATTTATCTCCCCAGTGCATGTCTCAATGTCAAGCTGCCCGTCTCACACCCAAAGATCACACGTCTTGTTAGGCTGGGGGTAGGTGGAGTTTGGGTGGCTAGCAGAAACAATATATTTTATAAGAAACCATTAACCCCTTCCTTGCCAGCGGACGTGCATGTCCTTTTTGAAATCTGTGTTCACTGAGCGACCAAAAGCCACAAGTGTCCAAAGAACATGGACACATAGTGGTCTCAGCAAGAGGCATAGATCCTCATGAGCCCCCGCAGTCGCGGGGGCCCCAACCCGGGTTTGCCCTGGGGGACTTGGGTGGGGTTAGGTACTTTTAGTTCCAGGGTCACCCTGGTCAGCCCACAGGTGAGTTTTCTCTCTATTCTGGGCATGTGTTTCTGTCTACCGAGGTCCATTCACCTGTATTTGCCTTTTAAAACTCTCCCTACTGTCTGCACTGCTGTAGCTCCTGATATGGAGTGTGTTGCTAATGGTCTAGCTTTATTAGGCCCCATGTGTTGGGTTTATTAATGTATTTGACCGGCTGGCGACATACATTCAATGTTCTGTTTAGGTTTTTTTTTTTTTTTTTCACAAGCAGTGCAGGCACGTCCTGAGAAAGCCTTGTTGCTGTCGGGACGTTAAGCAATGTACAATCAAGCAGTCGCGGGGGCTCATGAGGATCTATGTCTCTTGCGGTTTGACCCTGTTCACTTTTCTTTGGAGTGAAGAGGTCAGTAAGCGATTCTTATGGTTTCTACTCGTTATGATATTAAACTGTTAATGAGCATGTTGTCGTTTGAACAACAATCTGACAAACTATGTATCTATCTAGTTACCACTACAGTATTCAGGTGATCTGCGATGGCAGGGCGCGGGAGGTTGGGGGGGATGAGGGGGGGTGAGCCCCGGGGGGGGGGGGTGCGGAGGAGTTGTACCACTCGTGGTAAGGAGGGAAAAGGTCTTCGGGCCACCAAGCCCGAAGTCTGCTCGTGAACTCACTGCGCCCGAGGTACGAAATACCCACATTTTGAAGTTATCCTCGGAGGACTGCAATACAATTCAGGAGACAGATCGACCATGATAGTTCAAGGGTGGTGGCAGAATAGCTTGGCGCCTATATTCGCCAAGCTATTCTGCAACCACCCTTCATCAAAAGGGCGAGCCATATCTTGCTGTGGTGTGTCGCGGGCCGAATGAGTTAACCGTTAGTCAACGGTTTGTGAACAACAGAGGCAGAGATTTTAGGAGCTGCTGGGTGCCAGAATTCAAATTCATGACTTCCCTGTCCTTAAACGAATATTTTGTTTCTGAATTCATAGTTTCTGTTCATTCAACGGCCAGAGGCTACAGCCTTACATGAAACATGGTTTCAGCAAGAGGTATAGATCCTCATGAGCCCCCGCAGTCGCGCATTTGTATTGTGTTCACATTTTCTCGGAAATAAAGGAGTTAACAATTATGCCTCTTATGCAGGGTCTACAAGCTGAATGCATCATTAATTTGACGTTGCAGGCAGTGTTTCACGAAACTCTGAGTGTGAGGTCAAATTATGATGTAACGTGGCTGTTTGCGTCTGATACGGACCAGTGAAAAAGCTCATAAAAGGGATGGATGCACACCGGTTGTCTCCCTCGATTCGCTACTGCTGTCAGTGGTAGCGAATCGAGGGAGACAACCGGTGTGGGCATTGATAATGGGAGGAGTCTCAGGGGTGTACGGAGGCAAATTCATCCTGTCAAAATATGACAACTCCTTTATAGGAAGAGAGTTGCACCACTCGTCTTAATAACAAAGTGGCACAACTACTTCACAAGAACCATTCCGACAAAAGAGTAATCCCGCTGGCCAGGATGACAAAGTAGGATAACCCATCACAAAAACCTTCCTGACAAAAGAGTTCGTCTTTAGGGATAGACGGAGGAGTCACTGTCTGTCAAAGGGAGATAAAACAGAACCAAATCAAAGGGCATGAAATCAAGAATGTGTATATATTCATTCATTACGTCCGCCCCGACCTTTCCTTGTCTCTCTTGTAGCCATCACTTGGCACATTTAAGCCACTACTGAAGCCGCTCGTTTTCTATGATGGCGTTGTCGTCCTTTGCTGTCGGTCACCTTGTCATTTCTGGATGTTGCGTTCATGATTTATCCGAAGCCCGAGAGCCATTCTGCTTGCCCCGTCTCCGTACGCGGCACGCCCGAAAAGTTAACCCCTTCACTGTAAGGATAATGCGAATGGCACACAACTGCAGAGACCCACTGAATTGCAAGAGGCAGAAAACTACCGGATGTTCCGATGCGGCTCTCTCATCTGGACTAATGTTATATCCTTGTCCAGTGGCGGTTGGAAGGGGGTTTTGGAAGTTGAATTCGCCTCGGTTCAAAGACATGATTCGCAGAGAAGGATTTGATATTATTGATTTCTGATGAGTCATATCCTTGTGCATGCAGCCACCGGGACTGGCTGCATGCACAATGGGGTTAACGTATATAGAATATTAAATATTAACTCATATCACTATGACCAGCTCACTTTAGTGTTTCCAGTGATTCCAAAAATGTCCCATTTCTTTTTAGTGTTTCCGATGATTCCAAAAATGCCCCATTTCTTTTTAGTGTTTCCGATGATTCCAAAAATGCCGCATTTCTTTTGCTCGTCAGTATACTATAACAACGTATATAAATACAAAGTTTTAATTCATATCACTATGACCAGCTCATACCTTACTGACGAGCAAAAGAAATGCGACATTTTGGAATCATCGGAAACGTTAAACACTTTAGTGTTTCCGATGATTCCAAAAATGTCCCATTTCTTTTGCTCCTCAGTATACTGTAACCATGACCAACTCATAATACTATAACTATGGCTTACCTTAAAAATCGTATGCCGAATGAAAACGTATACACACCACAAGAACAGCCAAAAGGTGCAACGTCCGTCCTTGCGTAACCGCCTACAACTTCCCTTTTAAAACTTCCACACTGTTCCGTATTGTCTTGACTTGCCTTGCCTACTCTTGTCTTTGTCCGGAACTCGAGACAACTACAACAAACAGGCGAGCGAACAAGGGACCCCTCTCTCCTTGTGAAAAAAGACACCTCTTGTAGGCTAGGCCAGCGTACAAGGGGCTATGGGGCTAGCTAGCTACATGAGGGAGGCTCCCCCATTTTGGCTCCTTTTAAACCACAACCAAGATGACGCTTGTCCATCATAACAGTCGCAGGCTGAGCTTCCCGGAGAGGGGGGGGGAGGGGGGAGGAGGAGAGGGCCTTCCTCGGCCTTAGTCTCGTCAGAGAAGCGCTAGAGACAATGCGTGCTAGTCTGTGGTTAGCTTACAAACATATCACTCACAAGTTGTCCTCCGACAAACTCCTTCGTCTGAGGCCTATGAGATAAACGCCGATCGACCATGCGTGTGCTGGTCTGTGATTTTTTACCTTACGGCTTTCAGCCGTAAGGTCCAAAATCACAGACCATCACACCATTTTGGGTTCTTTTTTGAAACAGATGATCATGAGTGATCTTCTGGGTGAGATTCAAGAGGATCTATGTCTCTTCAAAGACGAAAAGCAGCAATGAAGTCGTTAAGAGACTTGTTTAAAACATAGATACAAATGGGCCTGGTTCTTGGGGTTAATAGGCATGATTCCTCTTCCTTTTCTGCAAAACTCACAAAGATCTATGTCTCTCCGTAAAATAAAAAAAAAAGACAAGGGGGATGTCCATCAGTATATACGCGAAATTCCGATGCCTTCTCTCCATGAGAATCACAGACTTAAGTGTCACAGGAATAGCAAAAGACATACTGTCACGTGATGTATGCAAGCCTACAATGTCGTATGATGTTCTATGCCTTTTTGGGTGTATTGGGGAAAATGATACATGTGGTTGTGTCCGTAATAAGGCCTCTTTCGTTTCGGAAACATAGATATAAATGGTCCCGGACCTTTGCTCCGAGAGACTCATATCCTGGAGAGTCCTTTCACGTGATGATTTCATGAGGATCTTGTCGGTTTGACATCTGGACTGCAAGTGATACTGTAAGGTAGGTGTTGTCCATCTTATTACTCCCCCACTATTTGTCATTATGAGGAGGAGACACTGACCCGCAGTACATTCCCTTCCACCTGCAAGAGGCATATATTCTCATGAGCCCCTGCTGTCGCAGGGGCTCATGATAATCTGTGCCTCTTGCTGACCGAGATGGGCTTCAGCTGTTTGTCAAGACGCCGAGTGAGTTGTTCGGGGTTAGGTGTCAGTGTGTATGTCTGAGGAGTGTTAGTCTTGTAGGACTCTTGGCGTCTTGCGTCTTGTCTGGACTCTCCAAAGGCGCCCGTTGAGAGCTCAGTGCTGTAATGCACTATAACGGTTTCTTCCCCGTAAGTGTAACCCTCCCGGGGCTACTACAGACTCACTGAAAGAGTAAAAGGTTAGAAACTGTCAAACGGCGAAACTGCATGGAGGTGAACTTTCACTATAACTACAAACTGCAAAATAAGATCTCTCGACTGTAATTTAAAGCGTGTTTGTTGTGTGTTTTTTGGGGGTTGTTTTTGTTGTTGTTATTGTTGTTGTTGTTTTTATGTTCTCTATAAACTCACTGTTAGACACATCTAAATACATTAACTCCTCATCAGCCAGAGCAAGGCGAACGTTAACCACCTGCAAGAGACATAAATCCTCATGAGCCCCCGCAGTCGCGGGGGCTCATGAGGATTTATGTCTCTTGTTGGTCATGTGTTCTGTGTGCCTGTTTCTGGACCCATTTAGTTGTGTTCAATACGCGAATGTCGATCAGTGTACTGTGGTTTCTGACGCCGAAATTCTTGATCACTGGCAGCGAAGGGGTTAAATATAAATCTAAAGTCATTATAGCTACAGATAATAAATTTTATTCAACTCAAAAGTTGCACTGATGTGCGTCAATTGTGCGTCTGCTCTCAGTTATTAAAATCATAATTTTTGACCGACCATTTTAATTTCGCGGGATCAGAATGATTTTTTTTTTTTTCACTTAACTCATTCTACCCCAGACGCACCACAGCAAGATAAGGATCGACCATGATAGTTCAAGGGTGATGCCAGAATAGCTTGGCGCCTATGGGCGCCAAGCTATTCTGGCATCACCCTTGAACTATCATGGCCGATCTGTGTCCTGCACTGCAATGCAGAATTCAGAGGACGACGGCGAAATTTCGGGATTTCGGTGTTGGGGTAAAATGAGTTAAAGCGCAGCAGTGATGGCTGCTATCAGATTTAAAATGTTACAGAGATTATCTACTAGAAAGTACTTCGGCTTTACATGTACATATGGGAAAAAAAAAGAAAAGGTTTTACAATGCAAAGGTCACTTCCTCACGACTTCTCACGGGTCCCAAACTTGCTGTCTCACTGTGAGTCTCTGTTGGAGTCACTGTAACAATGCGTTACATCGCTACGCGCTGGACGGAAAAGTCTTGTCTGTGTGATGGTCTGTGATTTTGGACCTTACGACGTGAAGCCGTAAGGTTTAAAATCACAAACCAATACATCTATTCCTTGTCATCTTTCTCTCTCTTTCGTCCGAACTTCTCCAGACGGGCCTTGAAGCTGTTTGAAACTCCCATTGAGGGTTTGATTTTATGGTCGGTCTTTTTTGTCTTACAGCACCTCAGTTGTCAAACTCTTTAAGTTTATGGGTTTTTAAAGGCACCTGCTCGCGACATCTCGTTTATACGTGCTCTTAGTATGTCTTATATCAGTGATGGACAAAATGGTTGACTGGAAAATGAATTTGTCGAAATTTATGGTAAAGCACCGAGAGCGTGAATCTACTGTAGATCATCTATTTAACCCATTACATCCTGAGGCTGATTTTTTTTTTTCAATGTGTTTATATTACAGATTAGGAGATAGGTCAACCATTTTAGTTCAAGGGTGGTGCCAGAATAGCTTGGCGCCTCAGGCGCCAAGCTATTCTGGTACCACCCTTGAACTATCATAGTCAATTTAATTTCAAGCAGTGGTGTGTCAGGATGAAAAGGCTTAACTCGCTATGGTATGAATACTAACTTATACACTCTGGAGATGTCTTCTCGTGCCTAAGGTACAGTTCTGTAGACAACTCGACCATGATAGTTCAAGGGTGGTGTCGGAAAAGCTTGGCGCCTATGGTCGCCATGCTCTAAGGTACAGTTCTGGAGACAGATCGACCATAATATTTCAAGGGTGGTGTCGGAATAGCTTGGCGCCTAGAGTCGCCATGCTCTAAGGCACAGTTCTGGAGACAGATCGACCATTGTAGTTCAAGGGTGGTGTCGGAATAGCGTGGAGTTTATATAGAGGCGCCAAGCTATTCTGACATCACCATGGAACTATCATGGTCGGTCCATAGTGTGGCGTATCGCGTCAGAGTTTTATGGGCTATTACATTGAGCACATGTGGGTGGCTTACCAAATATAACAATAAAAACAAAAATGAAACAATGCCCAATGCTATATCAACAGAAACCAAAGTTGAGGCTTGACCCGAATGATATGACACTTACTGTAGCAGATTTATATACCTAACCCGCTGGCAAGATAGTCAACACTAGTTTTACTTTCTGTACTTGAATTATATCTCAACGCAATGCTAGATTAAAACTGAGCTCTTGTACAGATCTGGCGAATAAAAACTTAGCTATGAATTACGACTATGTGGTAGTGTATTTTCAAACTGCGTTTTAGCTCTTTACGTCTAGTCATTGCTCTCTCTCTCTCTCTCTCTCTCTCTCTCTCTCTCTCTCTCTCTCTCTCTCTCTCTCTCTCTCTCTCTCTCTCACGTGCGTGCGTGTGTGTGTGTGTGTGTGTGTGCGTGTGTGTGCGTGTGTGTGCGTGTGTGTGCGTGTGTGTGTGTGTGTGTGTGCGTGTTTTGTTTATGCGCGCGCACGCTTATGTGAGTCAATCTGTGCGTCCGTGTGTGTGTGTGTGTGTGTGTGTGTGTGTGTGTGTGTGTGCGTGCGTGCGTGCGCAAGGACATGATTGAAAATAGGTCTTCTTTGACCTAATCATTTATCCTTGAGAAATAAAGCTCGCTCTCTCTCTCTCTCTCTCTCTCTCTCTCTCTCTCTCTCTCTCTCTCTCTCTCTCTCTCTCTCTCTCTCTCTCTCTCTCTCTCTCTCTCTCTCTCTCTCTCTCTCTCTCTCTCTATCTCTATCTCTCTCTCTCTCTCTCGCTCCTGCTCCAAACGTGAGTGCTGTATTCTGTAATATACTTTCTTATATTTTTTCTCCCTATTTCACATTTTTTAAACTTTAAAATATGAACTGAACAAACTTTATCTTATTCGATCAGCCATGAAACCTTCTTTACTATAGAGATTTTGTACCTGGCGTCAGGCAGCCTACGGCCCCCGCCACCTGCCGCCACCTCTGACGGCCAATTGCCTAATCCCTTGTGCTCTCACACCCACCAGCTGTGAATGGGGTCGGGAGCTCAGCTCCCCCCTCACGCCTGAGTGCATCTGCAGGGGCCTGCGGGCACGTTTCAACAGCTGGCATGGCGACTTGGGGACAGTGACAATAGCACAGGCAAGATCTCTCTCACCACCTGGTCCTCGTCTGCCACGGCAACAGTGAAGTATCAAGGCCAGGTGTGTGCTAATCTGTGTTTTGTTTGTGAGAGGCTCACACTGCTTGTGATGTTAGCCAGATGGCAAGATGGGCCCAACCACACGGTCCAAACTAACATTTACGCAGGCAAGTGTGGAAGACTAGACGGACTCTGGACCCTATTCAGATCACGTATAACACTGAACATGGCAAACTACCAGTGTGGCGAAAGGTGTTACATCTTCGCTACATTGGCGAGTTCAAGCCCCAAGGTGTCACAACAACGTGGGAAGACTACGGGGAAAACCATACCGCCTTTGAACAACAAATTGATCTTGATGCATTCAGTCTGCCGAAAGACCTAGTGCACTCAACCATACGGATAAGGA
>BTPG01000006.1:66665719-66678219 GCA_036245525.1 Semisulcospira habei
CCCTTACGTCTGAGGTCGGCGGCACTGGCAACCATCACCGACAGCGACAACATAGCTAGTGCTGCCCTTACGTCTGAGGTCGGCGGCACTGGCACTTTCACCATCACCGGACAGCGACAACAGAGCTAGTGCTGCCCTTACGTCTGACGTCGGCGGCACTGGCACCATCACCGACAGCGACAACAGAGCTAGTGCTGCCCCTACGTCTGACGTCGGCGGCACTGGCACCGACAGCGACAACATAGCTAGTGCTGCCCTTACGTCTGAGGTCGGCGGCACTGGCACTTTCACCATCACCGACAGCGACAACAGAGCTAGTGCTGCCCTTACGTCTGACGTCGGCGGCACTGGCACCATCACCGACAGCGACAACAGAGCTAGTGCTGCCCCTACGTCAGACGTCGGCGGCACTGGCACCAACAGCGACAGCGACAACAGAGCTAGTGCTGCCCCTACGTCTGACGTCGGCGGCACTGGCACCGTCAGCAACAACAGAGCTAGTGCTGGCCCCTACCTCAGAAGTCGGCGGCACTGGCACTTTCAACCACCAACGACAGCGACAACAAAGCTAGTGCTGCCCCTACGTCTGACATCGGCGGCACTGGCACCATCCACACCAGCGACAGCGACAACAGAGCTAGTGCTGCCCCCTACGTCAGACGTCGGCGGCACTGGCACCACCAACACCAGCGACAGCGACAACAGAGCTAGTGCTGCCCCTACGTCAGACGTCGGCGGCACTGGCTACCATCAACACCAGCGACAGCGACAACAGAGCTAGTGCAGCCCCTACGTCAGACGTCGGCGGCACTGGCACCATCAACGACAGCGACAACAGAGCTTGTGCTGCCCCTATCTCAGTCGTCGGCGGCACTGGCACTGGCACCACCAACGACAGCGACAACAGAGCTAGTGCTGCCCTTACGTCTGACGTCGGCGGCACTGGCACTGGCACTTTCACCACCAACGACAGCGACAACAGAGCTAGTGCTGCCCCTACGTCTGACGTCGGTGGCACTGGCACTACCATCACAACCACCTACAACTGCAACAACAGTGCCTTCACCTCCGACAACGGCGGCACTGGAGCTACCACTATCTCCCCCATCGACCTCAAAGCTAGTGCTGCCCCTACCTCCGACGTCGGCGGCGCTGGCACCATAACCAACGACAGCATCGACAGCGATTGTGCTGCCATCACATCTGACGTCGGCGGCATTGGCACTCAGCCTCCTGCCCCTGCTGATGTCATGGTTATCGAGTCTGCGTGCCAGACGGTCTGCCCTGTTGTCCTCAACCCAGACCCCCTGGCCATGGAGCGCGTAAGGGCAGAGATAGCTGCTCTCCGGTCAGCAGTTGGAGAGATCCGCCACGCCTACAATATTGAGGTGGATGCGCTGCAAACTGAAATTAGACACCTCCGACAACGAATCACCCAGCTGGAGGGGGAGAAGGAGGGATCGAGGACCGGCAAGAAAGGCAGCAAGAAAGGCATTTCTCCTCCCTCCAACACCGAGGCAAAGCAAGCCCCGGAAAAATCGCCTGCCACCTCCAAATCCCCTGCCACCACGACCACATCTGAACCCCCGCGTCCAGCTCACGACAACACTGCTATCCGGCAAACGCCCGAGCACAAGGAGCCGGTACCAGCACCCCGACCCTCTCCAGGCTCTGACAAACCCACCGACCGTACTGGGATTCCAGAGCTAAAGCCTGTCACCCAGACGCTGCTTTTAGGTGACTCTGTCCTACGCGGTCTGCACGGAAAGCTGATGTCCGTCACTGGCACTGACAAGGCACAGTCGTGTCAGTGTCGGGCCTCGACAGAGCCGGCATTCTACAGCGCCTTCATGATGCCGAACCCACGAATACAGTCAGCACAATCGTCATACACGTTGGCATCAACGACTGTAAGCGTGGGTTCGTCATCGGCAAAAAGGGCTGGAAGGATGTGATTTCTGCTGCCAGACGAGTCTTCCCCAAGGCAGAAATCTCCATGTCTTCCATCCTGCCCACGAACAACCAGCGTCAGCAGCCAGACCCATGTATCACTGACACCAACCTCTGCCTGAGGGAAATGTGCGCATCCCTCAAGGTCAAGTTTGTTGACAATGACTACGCCTTCTCTACAAGAACCGGCGAGGTAAAGAGCGGCTGGTTCAGAGACGCCATCCATCCCAACAAGCGGGGCACCAGTGCTCTCGCTGTCAACATCAAGCGTTCGTACTCTGGCCGCACCTCCAACAACGCAGGCCGGCCAGAACCAAATCACGAAAAGTCTCGCCACCATGAACAGCTACCTGGGCACGGTGACACACAACGGCAAGTCTGGTGCCAAAGACAAAGAGCCTCAAAGAGACCGACGCTCTCAGCGCCCAGTCAGTTCCAGCCTTGCACCCGATTCCGACAGGAGCATACTGTGGAAAAAGACTGCAGTCAAGCCGACTGCACGCCGCTAGTCACCCAACATAGTGGTGGATCAAAGGCCGGAACTGCTCCGGAACAGAAGTCACAGCGGCCACCCTACGGTTACTCCACACCAACCATGGGCCCCCCCCCCCCCCCCTATCTTTGTAGCAGACGGCCGACCGGTGTACCCGTACTCTAATCCCTCCGTATTTCCATATCCCCCACCACTACCCCCCAGCCCCCAGGAGTGCCCCAGCTTAGTGAAAGTGACTGCGCGGCCTTGTTTTCTCTGCTGCAGAAATTTAGACCACGCGCCGGACATTAGGACACGAGTCTCTAGATTGACAGCTTGTGTTAGACAGTCATAGGACACACCCTTCTTATTTGACAGCGTGTATTTCAGACAGTTTTTATTGTTTTTTAGTAGTTTTCTCGCAGCCTTGCCAAAGTTCTATTGTGCGTGTTTCGTGGATCTCTTTGTGACATTAATCCTCGAGTCGAGTTGAATTGAGCTTTTTTTTTTTTATCTAGAATTACATTTTCGACTTTAATGACTGCGGTTTTGTTCTGTCCGTAGTTAGCTGTGCTTGATTTTAAAGTCGCAGTGACTTTTTCTTTTTTTTTTTGTTGTTGTTGTTTTGCTTTAAATTATAGAAGTCCATTTTATTTTGATGTGCGATTATTACTATAATAGAAGTTAGGAACTGCAGCATCGGGCGAGCGTGCCTAGGTGCGCTTGGAAGTGTTTTTGTTTATTTTCTGATTCTTTATACATAGCTGTAGAGCCTTTTATTTTGTATTTGACATTACCAAGCAATTCGAACTCGCAGCGGACTCTGACCACGAGAGTCAAAAACATTTTAATTTTGCTTTATTGTTGTTGCTGTTGTTTTTCTTACGTTTTCTTGTCGCTTTCTTATTCATTATACATTGACATTATTTTTTATTATTTTTTTTGGAATATTATTGCTACGTTTGTTCTGTTACCAACATGCCAAAATATAATGTAAAAACTGCCCCACAACGACCTGATGAGTTGAGAATTGGTCACCTCAACATTTACCATTTAGTTAATAAGGTGCCAGATTTGTCTGTGTTCTTAAAACACGCCAACACATTTTCATGTTTTTGGTGTATCCGAGTCGAGGCTCAAAAGCACTGTCAGGGATAACTCCATCTCAGTTCCAAACTTCTCAGTACTCCGCAGAGATGCCTCAAGTCCCCAGCACACTGGACTAGCAGTATATATACATGATTCGATAATTAGTAACGTTAAACGACGACAGGACTTAGAGTCAGCCGAAGTTGAAAGTTTATGGGTCGAGGTGAAAACATCTAAATCCCCCACAGTCCTGGTTGGCTTTATCTATAGAAATCCAGCAGCCAACTGGGACTGGTATGATGACTTCGTAGAAATGATGGATAAAGTTAATCAAAGTAAAGATAACATTGTTCTTCTGGGCGACTTTAACATTGACCTACTTAAGCCCAAAGGGCACCATGCTGCATGGGCATCAACAACAGCCTTATTCGGTTTAAAAACAATTAGTTAAAAACCCCACTAGAACCACATCTACATCCTCAACCTTAATTGATCACGATTACGTGACAAATGACGATACAATATCAAATGTGCAGGTTCCCTCCTTAGCTGTTAGCGATCATAACCCAGTATGTTGTAACGTCTCCATGAAACTAGACAAGCAAAAAACTAAAAGACATAAAACTATAAAATATCGCTCCTTTAAACACTTTAATAAAGACGAATTTCTGTGGGACCTGCACAATGCTTCGTTTACTGAGGTTTATGATCACCAATCTCCTGACAGTGCCTTGTAGTGCTGGATGGATCTGTTTCTCAGTGTACTCAATAAACATGCGCCAATACGTGAAAAACGAGTTAAACATTCCACCATACCACCGTGGTTAACAGCGGATATCAAGCAGGCCATGTCATTTAGAGACAAACTGAAAAAAGAGCAAAAGTACGAAGAATACAAAACACAACGCAATCGTGTCAAATATTTAGTTAGAGCGTCTAAGAAGTCTTTTTTCCAACAAATGATTCGAGACAAAAAGGACACGGCATCTGTTTGGAAAGCTCTGAACGTCATAACAAAGGGTAAATCAGCACCCGAAATCCCATCTCATATGTCAGCTGATATATTAAATAACCATTTCTTAACGACAGCCGAATATTGGCATTGTCAGCTGCAAATAACAGTAAACCGTATGAAGTGCCGAGTTCTCTCAGAGAACACTTTAAAAAAACAACTATATCAAATACTTTCACCATCCCTGATATTACAGTTGCGGAAGTCGGCAGATATATTTCTAGCATGCCCAACAAAAAGTCTGCTGGCATTGATGGTATTGATAATGAAACCCTAAAAATCTCATTACCGTATACAGTAGAATCACTAACATATATTTTCAACCTCTGCATAAAGCAAAGTACATTTCCAACCATTCTTAAAGAAGCAAATGTAATCCCAATCCCTAAATCAAAAGATCTTGAAGATATTAATAACTATCGTCCAATCTCCCTTCTGTCAGCTTTGTCAAAACCCCTTGAAAAGCACATTCAAAAACATCTCCTTGATTTTCTGGAAAAAGGTAAATTACTTAATATTCACCAGTCTGGTTTTAGACCGAAACATTCTTGTCAGTCAGCACTGACACATATTGTAGACAGCTGGCTGGAATCAATCAATAAAAGCCTGATGTCAGGAGCAGTTTTCTTAGACCTTAAAAAGGCGTTTGACCTTGTGGACCATGACATTCTCCTAAATAAGCTAACAGTTTATCACTTGGACGCAACCGCTATAGAATTCTTCCGATCATATCTCGAAGACAGAAAACAAATGGTGTACGCCCATGGAAGATACTCTAAGCAAGGAAATGTAAAATACGGCGTCCCCCAGGGATCTATTTTGGGCCCTCTTCTATTCATACTATTTATTAATGATCTACCGTTGCATATCACTAATTCTGACGTTAATTGTAATCTATTTGCTGACGATACGAGTCTTCGTGTTTCTGGCAAAAAAACGACGGACATTAGCCATAGTTTACAATGCAGTCTCAATGAGGTATCTGACTGGTGTAGACAGAACCATATGGTTCTTCACCCAGCAAAAACAAAGAGTATCTTAATCGCCACGCGGCAAAAACATCAACGCCGACTACAGCCATTACAATTACAATTAAACGCTGAACCTGTTGAACAAGTCACTGAGCGTAAATTCTTAGGAATACATGTTGATGATCAACTGTGCTGGGAGACCCATATAAATGCTGTTTGTAAGACCATTGCTAAAAAACACTTTCTTATTGTCCCAGCTTAGACATGTAACGGATACAAATACCCGTAAATTGTTTTTTCATGCTCATATAAAGTCCCATGTTGATTATGTCTCCACAGTGTGGGACGGCTGCAGTGATGTCCACATGAAGAGATTAAACTCCATATACAAAAGAGCTGTAAAAATGATAGATAGACGCCCCATCCCTACCACAGACAAATTTAGATATTTAAACATTCTCGGTCTACGTCAGCAACTTACATTAAACAAATGCGTCTATATGCATAAGATACTGAATAATATGACACCCCAGTATCTAACCACTAAATTTATATCTCACCAAGAACGTGAACGGACCTCAAGAAACAATACCTTACCCCTACCACTGCCAAGAATTGACCTTTATAAAACTAGTATGTCATTCTCTGGTCCGTTTGCTTGGAATTCCATCCCTGCACATTTGAAAACTATTACCTCAACAGGAAGTTTTAAAACAAAACTTTTTGATTACCTGATGAGTCAGACTTAGTACGTTTCTCAGGTACTGTAATATTTCCTGTACCTCACGTATTTCATACAGATGGTTTTTATATGTGTGTGCGCGTGTGTGTGTGTGCTCGTGTTTGTTTGTGCGTGTGGATGTATGTGTGAGCGGCGCGCGTGCGTGCGTCTGTGCATGTGTGTGTGATGAGTATTATTATTTTTTCTGTATAAAATGATGCTATTGGGTTTTGTATGTACATATATATTTTATAGTTTCCCTTCTTTTTTATCCTGTAGATGTTAGCAACGGCAAGTTTGTAAAATGACGATTTGTTTTCTGTCAAAACTTTTTACCGTTGAAAAATAAAGTTTCATCATCATCATCTTATGTTATCCTATCTTATGTTATCCTATCTTATGTTATCCTATCTTATGTTATCCTATCTTATGTTATCCTATCCTATCCTATCCTATCCTATCCTATCCTCTCCTCTCCTCTCCTCTCCTCTCCTCTCCTTCTCTCTCTCTCTCTCTCTCTCTCTCTCTCTCTCTCTCTCTCTCTCTCTCTCTCTCTCTCTCTCTCTCTCTCTCTCTCTCTCTCTGCCACCACCACCGATCTCACAAAAACAAAGGAAACACTTGCGAATAAGTGAAAATCGGAGACCATTATCACTCACCACAAATATAAACTTGGTCAAAAATATATAAGGTAGATCGGGCGGTGTGTTCAGTGGTCACGCGCTTTCCCCGGTGAGGTTATTCTATAGAGTCTTTCCACGCTACGTCATCAAAACCTGCGTGGCGGACAGCAAGACTCCACTTCCGTCTTGTGAACACAGGCCAAAGTACAACTGCTAGTTAGTTTCAAAGCGTAAGAAATGGTGAATTTTTGCTGTGTTCGAGGTTGCGGACATCGCAGCAACCGAGATAAAGAAATACGTTTTTTCCGCATTCCATCTGTTCCGAAACGTGCTCATTCAGTTCAGCGAAATTTGATTGCACGCCAGCGAAGAGAATGGCTTCGGCAGATCTACAGGAAAGACATCACAGAGACTACAACCAAACCATGGCATCGGGTTTGTTCAAGTCACTTTTTGTCAGTTGCCACATTCCTTCTGCATCTGAAGATAAGTAGCAAATAATGTCTCTGTTTGTTTGTCTATTTTGACAAAGGGTATTTAGCCGAAATATTAATAAATTGTGTTGAACCGTTTTTTCTAAGCGTGTTTCTTTCTCCGTTGGGTACTACTTTTTGTCAGGTACGTGCAATGGAGGAGACTAATTAAAAGTTTCTGTCAGCCTGCTATTTATTTCGATGTTGGTACACCTACTCGGAGTTCAAGAAGTTGGTAATCCTGCAGATCACGATCGTCCTTTTTTTTTTTTTTTTTTTACATTGTCCGTAGGCCAACTTTTATCGGGCAAACCAGCAGCCGGATTGTTTGAAGCCAATCAGAATATCATGATTACAGTACATTATAAATATTCAGATGCCTGTTCGTAGTTAATTACCTATTATATTAAGTCGAATAAACAAACTAACACTGGAAGTGACAAATCAGCAAGCATCCTTCACGCGGTTGTACAACACTTTTTGTCTATGATCACATAGATGATGAAGATGTAGTGTGAGCAAGGAGAGTTGGTTTTAGGAAATTAAATAATGAATGTAGCATTATTTTCGATTTCAAGAATTATTTATTTACTAACAATATACTTCAGGGAAGGTATTCATTCAGTGTTAGGCAAAAAAAAACAAACAACCACCTTGGATTAGGGTAATATGACCCAAAAACATAGGGTCGGTCGGTCATTTTGTTTATTTTTAATTACCGTTTCCCTACCTTTTTAGTCTTAAAATGGCGCAAAATGTGCCATTGTTTTGTTTTTTGATGAAAATCCCCAAACAAATTTTTAGGGTCAGTGGGAAAACCCTAATCCAACCTTTTTATTTTTTTTTTTTGGGGGGGGAGGGGGGGGGGTGCCTAAGTACAGTTTGTTGTACAATATGTTTTTGTGTGTGTTAAACCTCCCTCCCCCCACACACATTGTTGTTTTAAATTCATAATACGTGTCGCTATAGAGACAAGAAAAGATATCATAATATATGTTTTACTTATTTTCAGGTAAGCCAGCTGACTTTCAAGCTTGTACTGATTCCGACTGGATTCCAAGTGTGAACCTGGGTCACCAGATGGGCAATAAACTGAAAGTGGAGACCTATCAGCGCTTAAGACACAGAAACCACAGAAAGATGGAGACTTGTCAGGAGCACATAGCATCAAATGACCACCTAGATATGGAATGTAGAGATGGAAGTGCTGGGGTATCATCATCTGTGGAGGATGACCACATGATGACAGTTGACAAAGAGACACAAACAGATATGACAGCAAGCTACATCAGCCAGCTTGAAGATGTTGTCAACCAGTACACAACTGAGAATGTTGCTTTGCACGAGAAAATTAATGAAACAGAGATTCACTCAGAAGGATTTTATAATCAGAAGCCAGACCGTATAAAATTTTACACAGGATTGCCAAACATGATTATTCTGATGGCTTTGATAAAAATGATTTAAAAAAACTTGCAGGATAATTCTTTGTGTTCCAACAAGTTGTTTTGACTCTGATTCGACTAAGACTCAATTTGTCATTTAACTTATTGGCTGACATGTTTTGTGTTTCAAGATCCACAGTATGTCGCACATTTCATAATGTTCTTGATGTATTATATGTTCAGCTACAGCCTTTGCTTCACTGGCCGGACAGAGAAAACATTAAAAAAAACCATGCCACCTGCCTTTCTCCAACATTTTGGAAGGAGAGTAACTGTGATTATAGACTGTTTTGAGCTCCGACTGAACAGAGCATCCAACCTGCAGGCTCGCAATCAGACATATTCTAATTACAAACATGGTAACACTGTCAAATTTTTAATTGGCATAACACCACAGGGAATGGTATCTTTTATTTCTAAAGCTTGGGGAGGCAGGACTAGTGATAAACACATAACTGAACAGAGCGGCTTTTTGGACAATTTGCAGGTTGGTGACCTTGTTCTTGCTGACCGTGGGTTTAATATCCATGAAAGTGCGGGGCTTAGGTCGGCTGAAGTTAAAACGCCAGCATTTACTAGGGGGAAAAAGCAGTTGTCAGCTCAGAGGTCGAGGCCACAAGAAAATTAGCAAATGTTCGCATTCACTTTGAACATGTAATTGGAACAATCAGGCAGAAATACACTGTTTTGGACTCAACGCTGCCTTTGGCATGTATGAATTGTGCCGATGATGATGATGCTACTGTGTTAGATAAGACTGTGTTTGTTTGCTGTGCGCTGGTAAACTTGTGTCCTTCAGTTGTTTTGTCGGACAATGACAGTGAGAAAGACGTTTTTGAGAGTATGGCACAACCCATTTGTGATACTGAATTAAATACTGACATTTCT
The DNA here is from genome assembly GCA_036245525.1 of Semisulcospira habei. Taxonomy (NCBI): domain Eukaryota; kingdom Metazoa; phylum Mollusca; class Gastropoda; family Semisulcospiridae; genus Semisulcospira; species Semisulcospira habei. The sequence continues at coordinate 66,675,364 of BTPG01000006.1, forward strand.
GATATTAGTGCAGTACCTGCGGTGGTTAATTAGACAAAATTGTTGTTTGAATGTGTAAGGTAAATGCACGTTTGTTTCTGTGTGGACTGCATTTATACCTATGTTTTTTTGGGGTTTTTTTTTTGGCATTTGCGTCTTATATAGTCTCCGTGAGGAGAAATTTGGGCAGCCCTCTCTGCGAAGGCAAAGTCGCCACTGTGCGGCGCCAGACCCAACCTACCTAATAGTAATTTTGTAATCTGTTTTCGATGGGGGAGCAAACCGGAGAATCCGGAGAAAACCCCCGAACGTGGCCCGAGACGAAAATCAAAGTTTGTATTCGGTGAACATGGACTGAATGGGATTCAATACCACTCACCCAGAGGTCGCAGTCCTAGCAGAAACGGCATTCTAGTAACGCCAAGATCCATTAGGCCACCACACTCGCTTTGGAGATTGTTGATCTTATTGCGCTGTATTTAATGAAATATGTATGTGTCGTGTAATTATTATGTTGTTCAAAGTGGTGTGTGTGTTTTGTGTGTGTGAGAGAGAGAGGGCAAGAGTGAGGGCCATAGGCAGAGCGAGTGTGTTTGCACGTTTTAATTTTGTTGCGCTTTTTAATTCTGTGTACATTTTGTGCGGATACTTTCTTTTTTTCTGTAACTGCACTTTGAGCTTCACTTGAGGGAAAAGCGTAGATTTTTAATTGAAATAAATTATTTATTATTATAATAAATTGATTGTATCATGCAACAGTAATATTATCATGTTGTTTGTGTGGGTGGACTGACCTACCTCAGTGTCTGTCCTATCTTCTTGCATGTGCTGTGCTGTTTTAGAGTCCAGTTTATGTTTAATGAATTAATTTGTGGACATTCTCACAAGATCAACAGAAATGTTGACATCACAACAAATTTAAAAACACACAAACACGGATACTATATATCATTATATGCCTACAGCCTGTGCAAGCACTAACCAAAACAATATTCACGTTATTGTAAACCAACAAAAGAGTTTTGTTGTTAAACCAAAAGTAGTAGTTTAGTTACATGGGAAATTGCTCACCTTTGCCTGCACCAGCCTGTTGGCGGACTGCCCAGGAACATAAACTTTCAAGTTGTGTACAAAACCTGAAGTTAGCTGATTATGTGCCTGCAACGACTTCATGGATTTAAACTCCGTCATGGTATATTTGCTCTTGCTAAAAACTAAATACTCGACAATGTCTTCGTTACGAGTTGGTGGAAGATCTGCATGGTCAGATGTGAAAGTTGCCGCCGGCAATTGATAGGGATCGACATTGTCGATATCGGCTATTTTCTCCTTATATCTTGATAAAGATACGAAGTCAAGAGTATCCATGTAAGGCACTGCTGATACACTTGATCCTTTCGTGGACATGTTGTAAAATTGCCTCAGATTATCGAAGTACACGCTCTCTTTCAAATGGTAACCTTACATGAAAAATGAGCAGACCGGCTTTGCTTGTCCGCCAGCAGAATCACGCCCCCTGATTTCTATACCACGTGATACGCACAGTGAAACCACTCTATATTTCCCCCCGCCAGCGGAAATGCCTAATATTACACAGTTGTAAGCGCAGCGTAGTTAAAGAGAATCCGAACAAAGAAAGAAACACGATTAAAAAGGTATCGAAATTCACACACAAAAACACGCTGAGAAAGGACTACCAGTACTTGTCCTTTCTAAGCGTGTTTCTTTCTTTTTTGGGTTAAAAACGTTGGCAGTCACCGTTTTGGACTGGCTTGTGCAGGAAGTAAGTTACTCTCTTAAGTTTCTGTAATCCGTGTGACCACTCCCTGTCCTCCCCTGCCCCTTCTAATCCACCATGATGGCAGTGGCGAACCAAAAATAGTCCTTACGATGCTACACTTAGTTTTTAGCTCATCCACAGAGGGGGGGGGGGAGGGGGAATCAACGAATTATGTGCCCCTGACCGGCTGCGAGCGTCCGAAGGAATTCCAGGAGTTATGTGCCTCTGACCGGCTCCGAGCGTCCAAAGAAAATCCACGAGTAATGTGCCCCTGACCGGCTCTGAGGGTCCGAAGGCAATCCACGAGTTATGTGCCGCTGACCGGCTCCGAGCGTCCGAAGGAAATCCACGAGTTGTGTGCCTCTGACCGGCTCCGAGCTTCCGAAGGACGGTCAGTGGCACATAACTCGTGGATTTTCTCGCCCTGCTTTTTATTGTTTCTGTTCACTTATAGGTACAGTACACACCCATGAATAAATTTCAGGGGCATATAACTCGTGGATTTCTGCGCCCCGTGATTAATATTTACATTCTTTTATTGTTTTTGTATATAGGTTCAGTACACACCCATGAATAAATTTCAGGGGCACATAACTCGTAGATTTCCGCGCCCTTTGATTCATACTTCCATTTTTTTAATTGTTACTATATATAGGTACAGCGCACACCCATTAATACATTTCGGGGGCACATAACTCGTGGATTTCCTAGCCCTGTGATTCCATTCTTTTGGCATATTTATTGTTTCTATTTATAGTAAAAGAAAACACCCATGAATAGATATCAGGGGCACATAACTCGTGGACTTAATCTGTGATTCATACCTGCATTCTTTTGGCGAATTTATTGTTTCTATTTATAGTAGCGGTACACACCCTTGAATAGATTTCGTCCTGAAATAGCTCATGCACACGGGGGTAAAGTATGTGCCGCGTCTGTCTCATCATCTATCTCATCAAAATGTGTTTCTCTTTTAGCGTGTTTTTCTTTCATTTAGTCATTCGTGCGTTTGTTCTCTCGTTCGTTCGTTTGTACGCTCATTCCGTCTTGCTGACAGTATTTTTCCTTCGTTCAAGCTTATTGTTCTGGAGCATGAT
>BTPG01000006.1:66693219-66700719 GCA_036245525.1 Semisulcospira habei
ATTTCAATATTAACATGTTTTTGAATAACCCTGCTTGGGAGTGCACCATGTCTATGTTTGGTTTAAAGCAGCTAGTTAAAACAGCAACTCGTGTTAGTCCAACTTCCTCCACCCTTATAGACCACATATATACAACTACTCAATCAAGGGTGATGGCGGTAGACGTGCCTCAGGTAGGGATTAGCGATCACTACCCGGTATGCTGTTGCTGGGCATTAAAAGCGGATAAGTCATTCCGAAAACATCAGCACACGACTATTAGATATAGATCACTTAAACACTTCAACAAGGAAACATTTCTTTGTGATTTAAGTAGCGCACCCTTTGATACAGTGTACTACCATAATGACCCCAACGATGCTTTGTCTGAGTGGTACGGATTGTTCCTTGGTGTCCTCGATAATCACGCTCCATTCAGAGAGAAACGGGTGAAGAACCCCCAGCTTCCCGCCTGGTTAAGTAAGGAAATCAAGGATGCCATGCAGCTCCGAGATGACTATAAAAGAAAGAAGGATTTTGTAGCTTATCGAAGGCAAAGAAACCATGTTAAACATTTAGTGAGGAAAGCTCAAAGGTCACTTTTTCACCGTCTTATGAACGGAAAGAAAGATGTCGTATCTGTGTGGCGAGCGATCAATGCTTTTACGAGGTCAAAAAATACCGCACAATGTACACAGTTATCAGCTGATATCTTGAATCAGCATTTCCTCTCGGCTGCCAGTACGTTGCTAAAAAATACATATTCTGATCAGTCTTCAGCTGTGTCAGAAAAGCTAAAGACGTTTTGTGCAGAACGGCTGGACCCTGATACGTCATTCAGCATTCCCCTGTTAACGATATACGACGTGGGAAAATCAATCTCGTACTTGGAGAACAAATGTACGTCTGGCCATGATGGTATTAGTAGCTCAGTTCTGAAAATGGCCCTACCTTATATTGTAGATACCTTGACATATATATACAACCTTTGCATAAAGCAGGGGATATTTCCATCTGCTCTAAAAACAGCCAAAGTGATCCCACTACCTAAAACGAAAGACCTTGCCGACCCTGACAAGTTCAGGCCCATTTCGCTCCTGTCAACACTGTCGAAACCGATAGAAAGACACATTCACACACACTTACAACATTTTCTAGAAAAACACAAACTCATACATCCATTACAATCTGGCTTTCGGCGGAAACACTCCTGTCACACAGCATTGGTACACCTAGTTGACAGATGGCTTACTGCCATAAATAGCAGTCAAATGACTGGAGCAGTATTTTTGGACCTTTCAAAAGCATTTGACCTCGTCAATCATAAAACTTTAGTTCAAAAACTTAATGTCTATCAACTAAGCGCAGACACACTTGCCTTCATTACGTCATATCTGCATGGGCGTACACAGTATGTCTACGTGAATGGTAAAAACTCACCTGAAGGGGTGATAAAGCACGGAGTACCACAGGGATCGATTCTTGGTCCATTATTGTTCTCTGTCTTCATAAACGACCTTCCATTACATATATCTGACTCCAGTGTAACTTGCAGTCTTTTTGCAGACGATGGAACACTAGACGTTTCGTCATCAGACGTAACATGTATGGTGAAGATTCTCCAAGACAGTTTAAATGAGGTATCTGATTGGTGCAGAAATAACGCCATGATACCTAATCCCACTAAAACCAAATGCATGCTGATTACCACACGGCAAAAGCATCAGTTGAACCCCCCTCCCCTTCAACTAACACTTAACGGCCAGCCTGTGGAGCAAGTCAGAGAACAACGCGTGCTTGGAGTCAACTTAGAGGACAAGTTGTGCTGGCAAGGCCACATTACTAAACTGTGTAAAATAGTATCTAAAAATGTATTTCTCCTGTCGAAATTGAGACATTTCGCCGATGAGCCAACAAGGAAACTCTTCTACTATGCCCATATTCAGTCACATTTGGATTATGTTTCATCTATTTGGGACGGTAGTAGCGATGCTAATTTAAAAAGTCTGAACTCGCTCCACAGAAGAGCCATTAAACTCATTGTTGACAGACCCTCAGAAGTCATTAGTACTGACAATAAGTTCAAGCTGTTAGACATTTTGCCACTTGAAAAACAGTTTAAGTACAATAAGTTGGTGCTCATGCGCAAAATCACCCTCTCAGAAACACCAGCCTATCTCAATAGTTTGTTCCACTTTGCTCATACGAGGTCCAGTCGAACACCAGGGAACAATCTTGTTGTACCGATGCCTCGACTGGACATTTATAGGTCGTCATTGTCCTATTCTGGTGCAAAGTTATGGAACTCTATTCCTGCGGATGTTAGAGCCGCGCCATCGCTTAAAACTTACAAGACCAAGCTGCTCAAACATATAGAAAAAACTTAATTTTTCCTTTTATTTTTTATTTCTATTTTTATATGCAGCACTCCATGCCTTATGCGGCATTTCACGGATAGTCTGCACTCTCTTCTAACATTTATATTTATGAACGCATGTAATATACCGCTGGCATTCCAGCAAGCCGCATTATGTAATATCCATGACCCCATGGACTCGGCTGGCCAGACGGGATGCCGTCGATAGACCCAGCATTGGGCGCTCGCGCCGCGAGGACCGCGTCGACCCGCGCGCGCGATGATTGCGGGATCGCTATACATTACTTTTACTGAAGACTATAGCATCTAGCTGTGCGCTGTTTGAGTGTGCAAGTGTATGTGTGTGCACGCGCGCATCCGCCCTACATGCTTGCACACACACACGCGCGCGTGTGTGTGTGCCAGTGTGTGTGTGTGTGTGTGTGTGTATGCCTGTTGTATGCTTGTTGGAGTGAGTCGTGTTGATTTTTATGATGAGAACAATAGCGGTTTTATGTACAAAATCCTTTATACTTTTTATATTTGCTGTAGTATAGTTTTAAGTGATAGGATGTATGTGTACATGATATATGTGTGTGTGTGTGTGTGTGTGTGTGTGTGTGTGTGTGTGTGTGTCAGTGTGTGTGTGTGTGTGGAGGGTTGTGCAGGCTTGGCTTGGCGCCTGTACGGGCTACAAGCTAATCCGGCACACACCTGTGCACGCGGCAATTGCACACCGGCGCGCGTGTGTGTGTGTGTGTGTAAGAGAGTGATTTTATGTACGTTATTTTGTTTTGTAGTGTGTAGCAAGGACAAGAATGAAAACAGGTCTGCGCACCTATTCTTTTATCCTTGGAAAATAAAGTTTCATTCATTCATTCATTCTCTCTCTTTCTCTCTCTCTTTCTCTCTTTCTCTCTTTCTCTCTTTCTCTCTTTCTCTCTTTCTCTCTTTCTCTCTTTCTCTCTCTCTCTCTCTCTCTCTCTCTCTCTCTCTCTCTCTCTCTCTCTCTCTCTCTCTCTCTCTGCCAACACCACTGATCTCACAAAAACAAAGGAATCACTTGAGAACAAATGAAAATGAAAATTTGAGACGACTGAGGCAACTATCTCTCAGCAAGAAAATATATAAGTTAGATCGGTCACGCACTTTCCCTGGGGAGGTTATTCTATAATTATGATACCCCGCCATTCGTCATTTTCCAATGGTTCGCTATGGTAATTGAAATTTGCAACGTTAACTCAGACGAAACGTATCTCATCCGGATACGCGGCTGTTAGCCGCGTATCTGAATGCGGCGTGTCCCGTATGAGTTAACTCGGTTTGAAGAAGTTGTATTTGCTAGCACAGAAAGTCGAACACAACATGTTTTGTTTTAATTCATACCGGAGGTACGAAACACCCACATTTGGGAGTTATCCTCTGAGGAGTGCATTACAATTCAGGAGACAGATCGACCATGATAGTTAAAGGCAGACCACCCTTGAACTATCACTGTCGCGCCATATCTTGATGTGGTTTGTCGCGGGCAGGATGAGTTAAGATAAATGTGCTCAGGTCTGTGATTTTCGACCTCGCGACTTAAAACCGTAAGGTCCCGCCACACACGCCGGTTGTGCCCCGATTTTGAAGCCGATTCCGATCCGATTGCGATCGGATGACGTCATATATCCCATCCGATCCCAATCGGCTGGGAATCGGGTGTCTAGAACCTGCTCTATTTTTCCGATCCGAATCGGCCCCGATTCTAAGCTTCAACCAATCAGAGCGCGTCTCGCAAAGCATGTCGTTTCAGTTTGAAAATGGCGGAAGATCAGTAAGACCTTCGTTGCCGATGTTTCCCCCGCCTCTTCCCGAATATGATGCAAAACTGCTGATAATGCAAGCACATCATCATCACTGTCAAAACTAGTAGCCATTCGCTGAACAGGTACGACCTTGATCTTCGATTCAAACTGGTCGGCTAAAAAAAATGTCGGGGAATGTGTGGCAGTGCACAAGTTTTTGCAGTCCGGTCCGATCACACTCCGATTCGAAACTGCTCGAGAATCGGCCTCAAAATCGGACATGTGTGGCGGCGCCTTAAGGTCCCAAACACAGATCAGCATACGTTTATATAATAGTGTGCATGTTTGTGAGGTTTGACCCTACGGTTTGACGTCGTAAGGTCCAAACCCACAGACCAGCACACACATCATACAGGCTAAACCCTTCACTGCCAACAGACACAACTATATCGGTAGCTCTTTGCGTGCGCATGTCGTTTTCAGCCACCGCGAGATTACTTCCCTTATAACACTAACGGCGGTGAGATCCGCCCAGCCAAGGAACGTTTGCAGTACGTGTGCTTGGCTATTTTTAGCGCTGAATGTGTCGTTAGAAAGCCATTAATTTGCATGCGCGCAGGATTCAGAAATGAACTCTTAATAAAATCACGTAGTGGCTTGGTACAAAATACACAAAAGTTACATAGTAAGCAAGGAGTCACTACTACAGCAAATTACATGATTTAACTCGTTCATCCGTTCATCCCGACGGCCCTACTTCTCAAATTTTGGAGGCGTCATCTAATGACTATGCACCAGTTGCAGGAGATGGCTCGACCATGATAATTCAAGGGCAGTGCCAGATTAGCTTGGCGCCGATAGTCATGGTCGACCCGCCCATCAACGAACGAGCAGACAGGGTAGCGAAGAAAGGCCTCGACCAAGAATCGACCTTCTTCAACCTCAGTACCACTTTCAGCAAATGAACGGTCAAATGCTCTCCGGCCCGCCTTCCAAAAACTATGGGAAAAAGAATTCCACCAGAACAAAAAAGGAAGACGCAAAAATCTCATGAGGGCACTGAACAATACACCCACCCTCCTAATAGGTAAGAGGAGAGACCAGTCACGACTAACAAGGATCCGATTAGGGGGCGAGAGATACCTAGTCCACCCCAACCCAATAATGTGCACATGCGGCCACCTACTCACGACGGAACACATACTGCTAGACTGCCCGAGCATAGCCCAAACCAGAACCCTAGTAGCAGATAAACTCAACGCACCTCAACTCTCACCGTAGAAGGCCTCCTAAACCCCGACCCTAAAACATGGTCCACCACCACCAAATACACAATACACCTGCTTAATAAGCACCCACTAATCCGATACATCTAACCAAACTACAGACACGACGAGAGGTAGGTCAAAAGCGATGCGTGGACATCAGTGACAACCAGTCAGAACATAACTCCCACCCCCACCCCCACCCCCGGCCCACCCCTCCTGGACGAAATCAGCGAGAGCTGGAAGTCCGTATCCTTTAAAAATAGCATAGCATAGCACCGGACAATCCTCTTTTCCAGCCTACACCGGTCGACGCCGCCTGACCTCCAACATAGAGCTAAATTTGAATCAACAAGGGACATAGATTCTCATGAGACCCCGCATTCTGCGGGGGCTCATGAAGATCTATGTCCCTTGCGAAAGGTTTGTTGAGTTCTCATCGCGACGTTGTCGTAAAGGTGACACGGTACATTCATTGTCAAATGTATGATTTGTCAACCCAGAAATGTTACAGTGGTCTCCGATTTTGGAGCGTACAGCTCTCGGCTGTATGTGTGTCATGTGCTGTAGGCCTTGCCTTTTTCATTGGCTGGCGACCTGGACCCACGAGGAAACGGCAAAGGGACTTAATTGTTGTGTTCAGCGCTGAGTTATTCTCCTTACTATACCTGCATCAATCAGCTTCTAGCAGACATATGTTTGGCTCATGTGCAAGAGCAAAGGTGAGTCTATGTACTGAGCCATCCGTCGTCTGTCCGTCGTCAGCCTCTACCCGTATACGGCTATATACCTGTGGTATTCGTGAACTTCCCTCAGTTACATGGGTATCGCTAATCAGTTGGTTTGACCACCGCAGCGAATCGAGGGAGACAACCCGTATGGGTTTTTACTTCCCAGTTGTCCCTTCTGTTACAAACTCTGTCAAGATCAGAAAGCTATGCAGTTTGTCAAGCATTTTGAATTATACGCACGTATGTAGGTAAACACCCAGTAAGCAACGATCTTCTAGCCGATGTCGACTAACTTAGGCTGACGTGGTCACGGGGGCCTACCTTTTCACAAGGTGTCCACTTCGGCTCATAGGACCTATAACTCTGTCTGTGTCATAACTCCTTCTCTTCTCTTTACAGTAAATTTCAATTAATTAGATAATCTAGATGTAAAGCGCTTTGAGCCTTTCTTTGTGGGGATATTGCACTATAGAAAAGTTATATTATTATTATTATTATTATTATTATTATTATAACCGATATTGGGCTGTAGTGATGCACGTAATACTGACCTGTCGTAAGTTACAGTGCAAAGGTCAGCGCTGGTTGTCTTTATAAACTTAGATCATATTACAGACCCGAAAAGAGATGGACAAGAACAAGAACAACATTTATTGTCGAGGGGCCCATTGGGGCCAAAGGACACATAGGGATCGGACTTAACTATCATGTACATTACTTTTTATCATTCTTTAAAGCTGAGGTGCAATGAGAAAAACCTGCCCAGCGCGTGTTTTAAAAAGACTCTACAGGACCCAGCTTGGGCCCTGCCCCTAAGTGGGTCAAATCGGTTCGTAACTCAGTTGACGGAGTTGGCAACTGCGTATCCCGAGCTTGCAAAACTCTCGGAAAACGACAGACCACTTCCTGTTGCACGGAAATCATCGCAATTAGCAGATCGGACAACAGCAGACGATTCTGTGACACTTTGAAACTGACCGACAGCCACGGATTTTACGCGCTGGGGACTATGATGGCAGAATGTACGGCTGTACATGCTGTAAGTATGACTCCTGACACTTTGTAGTTGTGAACGAATTTTGTCAACACGTACATCCAGTCCAATATATGATAATATAAATAAATAAAGAAGCATTGTGATGTACATCCAACACAGTAAATTGGAAGTGAGAGAGAGAGAGAGAGAGAGAGAGAGAGAGAGAGAGAGAGAGAGAGAGAGAGAGAGAGAGAGAGAGAGAGAGAGATTATAACAACAAACACAAAACGACAAATAACCCCTCCTTCCTCACCCTTCCGATATCAAATAAAGCTTCAGGCTGTACTGTGTAACTTACGGATAGCTCGGCCTGGTCCATATCCAGTGTGCGTCCAGGCAAGACACA
>BTPG01000006.1:66705719-66739537 GCA_036245525.1 Semisulcospira habei
TGGCCTTAGGAGTGTATAACATATACTATAATATCAACATATTTTTTGGTACTATCAAATATGCTGTACAAAGGAGGGAAACATATTCCATCACTTCAATGTGTACTTCTCATTCGTCTGGTAATTATGCATTCAATTTGCTTACCAGTAATGGAGAGTGATCCTTCACCATATTCATTGAATCTTGAGACACATTGGACTAAAGGTCAGTTGAGTGTTGTATTGCAGCCTGCTGGACCTGGCAAAGGGCTCCCTTGGGACTTTAAAAAAATTTGTGAAGCCAATTGTGAAGCACTTCTGGTTTTGCTGCCGCACTTCACATGGAGACCTCTATCGCTTCCACATGAAGTGGGAAAGTTTTCTGTGGCATGTTCAGGGGACACACCAGTGGCCGGGAGGGGCATGTGAGCATGATGAAGGTGTCAATTCAACTCTGCCACAATTAACACCTGACATGCCAGCTTTCCAGGCTCTTAGGTAACACTATTTCCCATGTGTTGCTGCTGTTGAGTTACATGTGCAACTGCACTTTCACTGTTGCAATTTACTGTCCAGGACAAGTTGATGTGAAAAACAATTGAGTGAAAAAGGTTTTGGACCAGTCACACATATCAATGCTTTGGCATTTGCGATGCTGACTGCCTTTGAAGTACACTACAAGTTAGTTTGACCACAGTGGACACTAGCTGAAGACCCCACAGTCAGCAAGTGAGAAAATGGTACTACATAAATATTTGAGTAAACCTTGCAGAAGGAGCGTGTAGTATGCTTCACTGCACTGCATTATAATAACATAATACACACACACTTCAGCAATACAATTGTATCACAATTGCATTGCTCTCTTCTGCCTTTTTGCAGGAAATTCTTCTCTAACCCAATGCTGCTCAGCTCCTTCGTGTACTACACGCATGGGCGCGAAACCTCACAGCTGGAAAACTTCTTCTCCCACAGTCTGCTCCTCTATTGCCCTAAACGGTAAATACTACCTGTCTCACCAAGTTCCAGTAGTTTGGATGTGAATGAAATGTTCTGAAACACTTTTTTTTGTTTACTATGTGCAGTTATTTTCTCACTAGGCTTTCTTTAAATTCCCTGTTGGTAATCATTTCTTTGTTTTATTTGCTTGTATTCATTTGTTGGAGTTTCATATCAATGGAGAGGAAGAATTAGAGCTGGGATGTGAAACTGCTATATGTTGTTCCAAAGTGATAGCCAATTCCACTAGCTGAAACCAAATTTACAGTGCTGTACATGAAACTATACTATTGTTCTGTTTACCAGGTTGGCTTTCTCGTTTGACATCTATATGGCACGCAACCAGCTTGCTGTAATAGATTTTAATCATCACAAAAACAGACCAGTTAGAACAGGTGCCAATGATGCCCCATACCTCCAGTGTCAGTTATCACGGCGTACCAAAGAATGGGTAGCCTTTCAGGATCTTGTTCAGAAGGATTACAGCTACATGCCTGGTATGAACTCTGTCGACCTGTCGGGATGTCAGCACTCTTTCACACAGACACACACACACACAGACACACACACACACACAAACACACACTGGTGTTTTGGGTACATATGAGCCTCCAGTGTTTGCGCGTGTGTGTGTGTTTCTGTGTTGAAAATCCGAAAAGAAACATGCTTAGAATAGACATTCACAAAACAATTTATTCAATCCTTTTATGTGGACCACAATAAAAGTTGCTGGGCATAGGCTTTTCTATATGTGGTTCTTTCCTTAGAATTTGATCACCAGTTTACATTTTTCAACTCTATTTCGTGTGTCCGTCTATGTTAGTCTCTCTGTGTATTTGGGTTTCAGAGCTTTTGCACTTGTGCATAGACCATGCATATGGACTCAGATTTGATGAGGGCATGAACAGCACCAAGTCTGACTACCTGGACATGGTGGGTGCACAACAGAGGGTCAATCCAGGTGCCTGGAAAGTCTTCATGAAACAGAAGCGACGAGGAGAAATGAAAGGTAGAAATATAATGTTCACCACCAATGTGAAAACATCCGGACACTTATTCAATACAGAACACACCGAAAATCCAGTGTGGCTTGAACAGCATTCAGAAACATAAATTGCTTGGTGATTTTCACTGTTGTATTCTTTAAGACTGTTTACAATATATTCTCAACTTATCACATTTATCACATTTTCAAATGACAATGTACTTGCTGAGAAAAAACATTGTATCCCCAATATGTCATTGGCCAGTCATACTTCTTTGTGTGAATAAACCCTAATCTCCATTGATTCAAACTGTCAGGCACTGAAATACTGTGAAATAAGCAATATAGCTTCTTTATTTTGTGCTTGGATGATGTCATGGGGCAAACAACTGTATGCAGGAGTTATGTAATCTCACTGGTATCAATGGCTCACCAAAAATAATCAAAAAAGGCATTCAGTTGGATAACGTCATGCACCAGACATACGAAGCACAGACGCCATCTTTGTAATCTACATCAGCATAATTGAAAACGATGCAACCACAAAAAGCCCGCTAAATAAAACATGAGAGGTTTTCGGCAACAAAATACCTATGTGCATGTGTTGCGTACGACCTGTGGTGCCAGTTTCATACAAAGAAATAAATCCACATGTGTTACATTTGATAATACCTTTTGGAGAATTTCCAAGTGTATGGCTAGTTGGTTGACAGTCAAAAACATTGAGATTTGTGTCCCTGAATTTCTAGGTCAAACGTACTAAGCATGGGTTCTTTGATGTGGGTACTTGATGCTTACACATTCTTTTGGTTGTACTTTTTTGTATTCATTATATTACGAGTTAGACTTTGCCATTGTTTCTTGTCATCTAGAGGGTCCACAGGGAGTGCAGTGTCAGAGGTACCTCTGACACTGACCTCCTTGATTGGATCCTCGAGACAACAAAAAACAATGACAAAGCCTAATTTAGCCGACAACTGATATCACACTCTGAGGAAAATAATGCAGTTGTAAGAAAGTTCAGTAACAGCTATGGCAGGCCATACTAATCTTGCAATCATTATATAATGAACGTTCTAAGAGGACTGATAGCCGGTGTATGTGCCATCCTCACTTGGAAATCTCCAACGTATTTTCGCCCGCACACATGAAGGCGGGCATTTTCGTACCCCAGGCCCCATGACACCCTCCATCCACAAAATAAAAAAACGATAAGCTTGACTGCGGAATTTACTATTTGAGTATTCAGCAGACACTCCACCAAATCTGTATGCATAGTTGGCTACACCAGCAATTTCAACAACACTTCGAGTCAAACACAACTCACTAAATGTAGGTTCGTTTGTGACACAGTGTTGCCACTGACAGCATATTCGGTGCCTCTGTACTGCCTCAAATACACAGTGGCCACATTCACACCAACCTGGTACTGGCTCGGTCTGCTCGGGTCCAATGCTGTTGGTGATAAATGGCATCATGTGCGGCTGTGTTTGAAGGATGTTTCTCAGACGTTGTCTCAACTCCTCCTCTCCCATGTTGTTCAACAGGTTCTGATAAATAAATACAACAGCACAATTTTATATAATTATATATTTACTTTTTCAGCTGGTAAACAATACAGTGGTCTGTTAATATGGCCAACCTAACAATTCACACAAATATACACAATGCTGAAAACATTAGAAAATGTTAGAATGAGTGTCCTACAATTGACACACAAATATTTATGCACAATCAACAAAGGGGACAGGGATTCAATTTGGGAAAATGATAAATGTTCATGGAATCGAAATGCCGAGCACTAATTTATATCTTGAAACCAATGCTCATTGGAAAAGACAAAAGGTAAAGATGGTCATCCATCAGAAAGATATTCAAACTTACAAGTCAAAAATGGTGTGACTCCCCCTCCCCCCCTCCAATAATGGGATGCCATGGGCCACTATATTTTGGGAAGGCGGTAATCATTACTTTGGGAAGACCCATTGACAGCGGTTCTCTTTGATAGACAATAATTATGTACTAACCTCTGCAGCTCGAAAATCATCTGCTGTTTTGCTTCTGTCTGCAGCAGACTCTACCTCCAGCAAGAGGTTCGCACCTGATGTGTCCCGATGGGAACCAGCTCCAAACCTGCCCTGAGATGCTTTGCCACTGGACTGGGACGGACGTGAGGTGGAAGCCTGAGGTGCTCCTTTGTTTGCCTGCTCCTCATTGGACTCTACACGGTCATCCTGTACAAATTAAAAACATTCGTGACATGACACATGGCACAGTGGATTCTGCTTTGTGTGTAATAAGCTGAATATTTGCACTTACATACCATGAGGTGTTTGTTATGAGTGGGACAGAAAATATACTTTACTACATACAGATGGACATAAATTGAATATGCCCCCATGTGTTATGCCTGAGGTCCTCCTGACTTACTGATGTTATATATCTATCACATTGATGTTTTGTGTTTGATGATTGTTGGTTTTGGGGTGTTTTGGTTTTATTCTGTTTTGTTTGGGGTGAGGGTTGAGGGGGGGGGGGATGAGTAACTTTGGTCTGTGCAGCTTTGGATGTCACTAATGTCCAAACTGTAGTTTAATTCTCAGTTGTATATATTGCATGTGAAGCACAAAGTATGTGTATTAAATGTTCAAACATATGAAAAATAATTAAAGAAGTCTTGTTCATTTCTTGTTTGTTGTTTCGTCTAGAATATGTGTATAATCAGTTATTGGTGCTTTTCAGGCCATATTTAAATTGTTTACATATACAGGTAGTACAGTTCCAATATAAGGTATTGCCAGAGCACCAACCTGAGGAGGGCATGTGCAAAGTTTATCAGAAGCAAAGTAATTTACATTGAGTACTGTCAGGTTGTCCAACAAAGTGTTATTGCATGCATATTTTGTAACATGCAGGTTTGATATATACAGGAATTTTAGTGTTTGTAACAGATTCAGGATCAGAGGAGTAATTATTTTGAATGTACACAAGAATCGAGCTTGGCAGTTGCATTCACATAAGTGTTTTTACTAATGCTTTAATTGCAACAGACAAACAAACTATAGGACCAAAAAGACCAAATGGCAACAACATAAACAACACACTTCACTTACCAATCCAGTGTTTTTACACAGGCCCAGATGTGCAGGCAGACAGTCTGTGCATTGTGCTTTGCGCTGCTTGCAGGCACAACGCTGAGAACAGGTTGACCTTTTCTGGCATGGGCAACATTTGGACCCCTGATGGAAAAATAAAATAAACACAAAGTAACATGATGCTACCAAGGTACGCAAGATGCGAGGCAATACAAAAGAGTTGTGTACACATGTAATACACGTGACTTGCAATGCATCATCCGATCGGATAACATCACAAGTCCCACAAGTAATATGTACTCTATTTCACTAATGTTGTCAGAGAAAAAAGCACTAACAAGCGCGAGAGAAAACACGCACAGGCTACTACATAATACAAAGCAAATACACACAATGGACAGGGAAGGAGAAGAAAACGGCTGGTAAAACCAAATTGGGTGAACTATGCAATGCCACTTATCTGATAGCCCATTTTAGTATACGAGATCAGCCGATATGAAACAGCCCCCGTGTCTTCCGTAAGAAGCAGCTGCAGTTCCTTGTTCTGTTCAGACTAATTACTTGCAGCGTAAGAATTTATTCTGTACGAATATGGTCGCGTGAATTTGCCCCATCGAAAGGAGTGCGTAGATTTGACCGCCATCTTGCATATCCAAGGTAACCATTTACTCCGAGTGGCTCCCCCTGAATTTTCCCATAAAGCCTCAGTGGCGATGGCGACTGCTCACGTTTTCGTGTATTGTAACTGCAGTAAAACTGTACGCCTCCACTATGTGTACAATATCATGGACTGGATTTACGTGTGGAAAAGATTCGTTCACAACTACAAAGTGTCAGGTGTCATACTTACAGTTTGTACTGCCGTACATTCTGCCATCATCCCCAGCGCGTAAAAACTCCGTGGCAGCCGGTCAGTTTCGAAAGTGTCAAAGCATCAATCGTCTGCTGTTGTCCGATCTGCTAATGAACAGGATTTCCGTGCAACAGGAAGTGGCCTGTCTTTTCCCGGGGGTTTTGCCTGCTCTGCGTACACAGTTGCAAACACCGTCAACTGAGTTTCTAACCGATTTGACCCACTTAGAGGCACGGTAGCCTGCGGCTGGCACAGGGCCCAAGCTGGGTCCTGTAAAGTCTTTTTAAAACACGCGCTGGGCGGGTTTTCCTCAGCTGAGGTGCAATGAGAAAAACCCGCCCAGCGCGTGTTTTAAAAAGACTCTACAGGACCCAGCTTGGGCCCTGCCCCTAAGTGGGTCAAATCGGTTCGTAACACAGTTGACGGAGTTGGCAACTGCGTATCCCGAGCTTGCAAAACTCTCGGAAAACGACAGACCACTTCCTGTTGCACGGAAATCATCGCGATTAGCAGATCGGACAACAGCAGACGATTCTGTGACACTTTGAAACTGACCAACAGCCACGGATTTTACGCGTTGGGGACTATGATGGCAGAATGTACGGCTGTACATGCTGTAAGTATGACTCCTGACACTTTGTAGTTGTCAACTGAACGAATTTTTTCAACACGTACCTCCAGTCCAATATAGGCTAATATAAATAAATAAAGAAGCATTGTGATGTACAACCAACACAGTAAATTGGATGAGAGAGAGAGAGACAATCGACTGTTTACATAGATGCCAAAAGATACAAGGTCGCCATGGGTCAAGCTGATTTTTAGTAGCTGCCCTTCGTATGGAGAATTTTTTTTGCTGTAGGCCACTCCAGATGAAAAGATATAACAACAAACACAAAACGACAAATAACCGGCCCTCCTTCCTCACCCTTCCGATATTGAATAAAGCTTCAGGCTGTGCTGTGTAACTTACGGATAGCTCGGCCTGGTCCATATCCAGTGTGCGTCCAGGCAAGACACAAATGGCCTGCTCTGTCCGTCGGGTGGTCGAGTGTCGTCTGCTACTGTTGCTGTCAGTAAAAATATCGCTGGTTTAGATCAGTGATCGCGGTGACCACTCCGCGCTGCATACAGGAAGTGGCCTGTCTTTTTCACGGGAGTTTTGCTAGCACGACAAACGCAGTTGAAAACTGAGTCAACTGAGTTCCAAACCGGTTTGCCGAAGTTAGCCGAACGTTCACGAAGACAGGGCCCTCGCTGGGTCCTGCAAAGTTTTTTTAAAACACGTGCGGGGCGGAGTTTTTTGACTGTTTCTCAGCTTTAATCTTGTTCCAGTATTTAATGTACTGCTCTTCTAGTTTTCTATGGAGGGCTGTTTTAAGTGAAGTTCCCCTGAATGTACACTCACGGCTGGTTATCCCACACGTGGCGAAAGCCCAGTGAGCAAAGAATTTGTCTTGTGAAAGCGACCCACGGGGCGGTGGTCTCGAGCTGTTCGTGATACGCCTGTTTGAGGTTGGAAGTGCTGTCAGAGTTTAGCATGTGAAGCCAAAAACCTGTCACTTGGACCGATACTCTGATGCTCACAGGGAACTGTCCGATCTCAGCTAGGGCCGGAATATTCATAGCTTTTTTGTGGATGCCTAAGATGGACTTAGCAAATTTCAGTTGGATGCACTCGTGAGGCATTTGTCCCTTCATGCAGTAATCGAAGAGGTCACTCAGGTCACTGTCCATATTATTTGCTTTTAGTGTGAAAGGGAACCATACTTCTGATGCATATGTTGCGACAGAACCACTAGAGAGTCAAACAGTTGCATTATCGTTTTAGTATATAGGTTTTGTTTGTATAATGAGCGTTTAAGGGTATGAGCGGCTTTGCTGGCTTGTCTACCAAGGTGGTCTTGTGCTGATGTAAAGCTACCTGTGTTATTGAACATTACCCCTAGGTACTTGTATGTATCTACTGTTTCTATTAAATCGTTTCCATACCTAAATACGGTCGGTACTTTTGGTGCTGCTCGTGCGAACACAATTATCTTTGTTTTATTTTTATTGACCGTCAGGTCCCAGTCTTCACAGTATTTATGTAGTTTATTTAATCTGTTCTGCAGGCCAGCTTTTGTAGTGGACAGAACCGCTAGATCGTCTGCGTACAGTAAGCACGGTGTAATTCCGTACCTGTCGTATTGTTAACGGTTGGGGAGTCTTCATCCTTTAAGCAATTTGGGAGGTCATTGATGAAAATATTGAACAGAGTAGGGCTTAGATTATTTTTTAAAGGTATGTCTTCTGTGTACCCGTCGAGTACTTTCGTGCACACAGTTGACTGACTATACATGTTTCTGATTACGTTGTAGCAGAGCCCGCCAATGCCTAGGTCTAGGAGTTTTAATAACATAGCGTCATGCCACACACTGTCGAGAGCTTTTTGCATATCCACAAAGCAGCAGTATAGTCTGCCGTTTGGGGACTTTGTGTTTACTTACTTACTTACTTACGCCTGTCACCCCTACCCGGGTATAGGCCGTCGACGAGAGACCTCCAGCAACTCCTGTCCTGTGCTTCTCCTTCGATTCTACGCCAGGTGGTTCCCAGTCTCTTGATGTCTGCTTGGAGGTCTCGACGCCAGGAGTTTCTCGGCCTACCTCTTTTCCTCTTTCCCTGGGGGTTCCATGACAATGCCTGCCTAGTGATACTGGAAGCTGGCTTTCTCAGACTGTGACCGATCCATCCCCATCTTCTTCGCCCAATTTCATTCTCTGCTGTTATCTGCTCTGTTCTCTCCCAGAGTCTGACGTTGCTGATCTTTTCTGGCCAGTGGATTTTCAAAATTCTTCTAAGGCAACTGTTCATGAAGGTCTGTACTCTGTTGACTGTGGTTTTTGTCAATCTCCAAGTTTCTGCTCCATATAGGAGAACTGCTTTTACATTGGAGTTGAAAATCCGGACTTTGGTGTGTTGTGACAGCTCTCTGGAACTCCACACTAAAAAAAATTTTCAACTGGAGAAAGGCTGCTCTGGCTTTACCGATTCGTGCTCTGGGACTTTGTGTTTGAGGCACGAATATTTGGTCTGTGGTCTTTTGCGTTTTTCTGAATCCTGCCTGTTCTGGGGTTTAAAATTTGTTTTGTTCTAAGTAGTTGACTATTCTCTCGTTGATGACCTGGCAAAACAGCTTACTAAGTGCGCTTGTGAGAGTTATGCCTCGGTAGTTATTTGGGTCAGTCGCGTCTCCGCCTTTATATAGTGGGATACTGACACCTGTTTTCCACGAGGGCGGGTAGTGCCCTGAGGTTAGGATGGCGTTGAAGCAAGCTCTCAAGCTGTTGATAGTGTAGGGCAGGCTGGTCTTTATCATTTCGTTGGAGATGCCGTCCTTGCCTCCTGCCTTTTTCATTTTTAGATGTTTGACAGCTGTTTCTATTTCTATGTTGGTTAGGAAATCTAAGCTATTGAAACATGGTTCTTTCTCTTTGAGCTCCAGTTTAGCTTCTACCTCTCGTTTTCTCTCCTCTTTAACGTCAACCTCTCTAGCTACTATGTTCTCTAGGTGGCTTAGCCATTTTGCAGCGCTAACTATCGTTTTTCCTGCACCTACTGGGGTATCTACGTTTTTTAGTTGTCTTACTGCTGCCCAGATTGCATTTGGGTCTTTTTCTATTGCTTCGTTAAGGGTATACACTAGTTTTCTTTTGTACTCGGCTTTTGTCTTCTTGATGAATTTATTATAGGTTTTCCTCTTACTGAAATATTTGGATTTTAGTTCGGAATTGCCTGGATTTCTATTTATTGCGTTGAGCAGAGATTTCAGGTCTTTTCTCATTCCTATGCAGCCACGACTGAACCATTTCTTTGTTGTCTTTTTCCTCCTGTGTTTACGGAGAGAACCGGGCCGCGGTTTCTGTCTCAGTGACAGCTCCGCGGCCCCGATCAGCGCCCTTGAGAGACATTTTACCATATCCTCTATTTTATCTGCGTTATGGTTAGAATGGTCTGTATTGTTTGTGACGTCGTCTAGTAGTGCTTGTACCTCAGCTGACAGGAACGCGCGCGCATAGTTATCCGCTGAGTCTTCAATTATCCCATATGTATTGTTTAGCCGTGTCTGTTTGTTCCGTGTAGTTGCTGGGGGTTTGTGCTATGTTGCTATCGCGCTTGTTTTTGTTCTTCAACGTCGCGTATATCCCATGTATATTCGTGTGTTTGTATGCAGCACATCTGGTCACGATATGAAACTTCACGCTGTGTGTCATCCTATGATAAACAAGACCACCCTTTAATTAGTATTCACTCACTCGCTCGCTCACTCACTTGCTGGCGTGCTGGGCTCAGTCGCACAAGTAAGCTTAGTCCTACGACAGCCACTACGCAGGGCCGATCCCCCAGTAGCAAAACGTCTTCGGGCGCAGGACTAAGCTCACTCATGCAACTGGCGTGCAGGGCAGCAACAAAGACCTTCACTTTTGCCTGTTCTCCGCCGTATTCCCGACAGTGTCCCGTGTCAGTGTTTCAGGCTCTATCTCCACCGTTGGCCACCATGTATTGTCTGCTCTTCCTCTCTTTTTCCCCCGAGGGTGCAGTAGAGGACCGTCTTAGGAAGCGCTGTCTGTTCGGATCACATGGCCGATCCCGAGTAGCAAAACGTCTTCGGGCTGAGCACATTCGTGCGCGGGCCCACTGCGGCCGTCGCGGGCCCGAGGAGCTTTCCTTACTGGGTTATAGTAATAGGCTTGTTTCTGTAGATTCTACGATGTCCGTATCCTCTTGATGGCGTCTCCGGTGAAGGTCATAGTTGGATTTCTGTTCTGTTCTGTTCCGCGGCTGTTCTGTTCTGTTCTGTTCTCTTCTCTTCTCTTCTCTTCTGTTCTGTTCTGTTCTCTTCTCTTCTCTCTATTCTTCTCTCTTCTGTTCTCTTCTCTTCTCTCTTCTGTTCTCTGTTCTTCCCCCACCCGGGTCTGCCCTGGGGGACTTGGGTGGGGTTAACTACTTTTTAGTTCCCAGGGTCACCCTGGTCAGCCCCACAGGGTGGGTATTCCCCTCTATTCTGGGGCAAGCGTTTCTGTCTACCCTTGGTCCATTCACCTGTCTTTTCTTTGTTAAACTCTCCTTACTGTCTGCGCTGCCTGTAGCTCTCGATATTGGATGTGTGTTGCTAAATGGTCTTAGGTTTATTTACATAATTTTTTTTAATCGTCGCATTTTCAAAAATAAAAGTCTAAATCAGCAGAAGAGATACTTTTATACACGCGCAGCTTGATCGTCTTACATTATATGTATTCGACTATTTTTTTTTATGCTCCGGAGCAAATCAAAGTCTTCCCTGTGTTGGAAGCCATTGAAAAGTCTTTATTTTATTTTACTTGATTCGATTAGATTTGATATGGTTCAAGTGATTTGATTTTATTGCATTCATTTTAATTTCATTTTAAATCATCTATTTTATTTCAAATCACGCTTCTTCTTTTTTTTTTTTAATGAAACCTATTGACCAGTTTTAGCGTAATCGTAGCCCCGGACGTTCACATTGCCTAGTTACACAAGTGGTCGCTTCCCAATGCGCAAAAGGTCATCGGGCCCACGTCGGCCACCGTTGGCCAGCGCACAGCTGTGTGCGGGCCAACGGCGGCCGAAGTCGGCCCGATGGCCTTTGCGCACTCGGTTAGAACTGTGTGACATACTGCATAGCTTTCTGATCTTGACAGAATTCTCAACAGGAGGGACAACTGGGATGTGACATTCACCCATATAAATGGTCTCCCTTACGATCCATTGCTATATGTTGCATGCGACAGAATTTCTACTTGTATTAGTTAATCTATGATTCATCATTGTAAAAGGAGGTTGATATATTCTGTATACGCTCCAGTCCAAACTGGAATTGCGCCTTTGTGGGATAAATAAAGTTCTTTGACTTGACTTTACTAAATCAAGTGCCAAAAGTGCCAACTTGTGTGTTAATTAAGCATGGAGCAATCAAACTAACTCATACAAGGTGCACCGCATCAATAGCTGCTAAAGTGTCGTATAGCGTTGCCGCCAGCAACGCTATACGACACTTTAGCAGCTATTGATGGGAGGTGCCTTCAATAAGTTAACATATCCTAGAAATGCCGCATTCAGACAAGCGGCATAAAGCCGGAAGTTGCATAGTCTGACTGTACGGATAATACGCTTTATAAGTATGATTTATTGTTGTTGTCATTATTATATATCTTTAACTACAGGAGCTTATGAGAATTTGTGCTTCTTGCAGCTGGGTGTTGCTGTTTTAGTTTTCACGGCAGTGAACGGGTTAAAGCTGAAGTGCAATGAGAAAAATCCGTCCAGAGCGTGTTTTAAAAAGACTTTACAGGACCCACCTTGGGCCCTGTTGTCAGCCGCAGACTACCCGGCTTGCCCCTAAGTGGGTCAAATCAGTTCGTAAGTCAGTAGACGGAGTTTGCAACTGAGTATGCCGAGCAGGCAAAACTCTCGGGAAAAGACAGGCCACTTCCTGTTGCACGGAAATCAGCATGATTAGCAGATCGGACAACAGAAGACGACTGATTATGTATACAGACCAAGAGGAATTACTCAGCGCTGGACAGACAAACAGTTAGATCCCCTGCCCCGCCTATCAGGCACCCAATCGCCAGCCCACAGAGAAATACAGAAGTATAGAGCATGACGATCATCTACATCTTCAAAAAGGATGCATCAGGTCTCGCTTATAACCCATGTCTTTCTCCGGAACTTAGGAAGTAGGCAGGAGAAACATACATACACAAACACGAAGGTGCACTACTAAATGTGGTAGGGTAAATACCCTGTTCCCTCAGTAGATGCACACGACAATACACAACAATGTAACAAAGACGTTATAAATTTGCCTCGAGTTATAGATACTCACAAACCAGATAGGTGAGGCTAGCGCTGACAGAATTGTATATAGACCAAGGGATTTACTCAGCGCTGATTAGACTGATTCTGTGACACTTTCGAAACTGTCCGGCTGCCACAGATTTTTACGCGCTGGGGATGATGGCATAATGTACGGCGGTACAAGCTGTAAGTATGACTCCTGACACTTTGTAGTTGTGAACGAATCTTTTCCACACGGCGTAAATCCAGTCCATGATATGGTACACATATTGCAGGTGTACAGTTTTAGCAGTTACCATGCACGCAACTTGAGATCGCAAAGGCAACGGTTACTCTGCGGAGTAAAAAAAAAAAAACAAAAAAAAAAACAAAAAAAAAAAAAAAAACAAAAAAAAACCACCTCTAACGTGCACTCGCACTCTTGTTTACTATCAGACAAGCACAACCCTGCTAACCCATGTAACCCCAAGGCTGCATTTCCTAACTTTAGAAGTGTTACTTTTCAACCATGTACCAGTTTCAGGCAATGGATCAACCGTGATAATTCAAGGGTAGTACCAGATTAGCTTGGCACCTAATGGCTAATCTGGCACTACCCTTGAATTATCACGGTTGATTCATTTTCATGCTATAGTGCGTCCTTGCTAATAATAATAATAATAATAATAATAATAATAATAATAATAATAATAATAATAATGTATATTTTTAAGGCGCCTGTGCTTTCGATAGAAAAGCTCTAGGCGCCATACAAATGACATACTAACATACATACACCTTGCATCCTACAACACATAATTTATAGTCCCTAACATATACACTCACGCAACAAGATACAGTGCGTTCGGGCTGGATCAACCCAACGGAGAAGGAAACACGCTTAGAAAGACAGTTACAACCCAATTTATTAATTGCCACATTCTTTCTTCGCTGAGTAGGTAAGTAGCGTCTGATCTCTATACTTGTTCGTCTGTCTGATTTGAAGAAGGGTATTTACCCGAAATATTAATAAATTGTGTTGTAACTGTCTTTCTAAGCGTGTTTCTTTCCCCGTTGGGTTCTTCTCTGCATTTTTACACTCTTGGCATTCACCTTCTTGGTCTAGATTATGATGGATCAACCGTGATAATTCAAGGATTGTGCCAGATTAGCTTCGCGCCATTAGGCAGCATTTCCTAACTTTAAGAAGTGTTACGTTTATGTACCACTTCCAGGCGGATCAACCATGACATTTTAAAGTAGTGCCAGCGGCTTGGCGCCATCAGGATGCAATTTCCAACTTTTAGACGGGTGTAACATTACAATTATATACCAGTTCCAGGCGATGGATCAACCGTGATAATTCAAGAGTGGTGCCAGATTAGCTTGGCGCCATCAGGCGCCAAGCTAATCTGGCACTACCCTTGAATTATCACGATTGATTCGTTTCCATGCTATAGTGCGTCCGGGCTAAATGCGTTTATTGTGATGTCTTTTTCAACGGGGTGGGAGTGTGCTGGGGGAAGGGTGAGGTTGGCCGCCGTTAGGATTGTGAGTGATGGTTGAAGAGGACGGAAAGTACTGGTCAGATGGTTTAACCCTGTGGCTGTCGGTAGCGCATCAGGTCGAGGTGATTCCTGTAGTAAAAGGGTTCATTTGGAAAAGCGGAAAACTACCGCAACATTATCTTCTCGTTCACCTTTTTGTTACCGACTGAGGACGTTGCGCTTGATCACGATATTTTGAAATGGTAGCGCCAGATCAGCTTGGCGCCTGGTACGGAACCAAGCTAACCAGGCACGATCCTTCAACTGTCATGACCGATCCGTCTCCCACAGCAGTCACAGGTCTTATAGGCGCCTCCGAAAGTTGCGAAAGTAGGGAATTATTTGTGAATGAGTTACCCCTTTTGATGTTGATGGCGCGTTTTGTCGGGGCAATTCCTTCAGGAATCGCCTCGACAAAACGCGCCATCAACTCCAAAGGGTTAACAACTGTAGAGGGAAAAAACAACAATAGCGGGAGAGGAATGTTAACGCATTTCAAAATACGAAGCTTGGGGGGTAAAAGCAGGAAAGTAGGTTAAAACGATTATTAAAAATAATGCATGCATGACACCGTAAGCCCATCCCATACAGGTTTGCCTGCAGTGTCACAAAAAGAAGGTAGAGTCTCATAACCTCCCCACTCCCCCAGCTCAACACCCATACACATTGTTCACTAGTTTCCATTCCCTCCCCCCCCCCCCCCCCCAAAAAAAAACAAAAACAAAAAAAAAACTCCCCAACCTCCCCCCCCCCCTCTTCCTCCCCACCCCCTCCCCCCCCCCTCCCCCCCCCCCCCCTCTGGCCCATTCATTTTTACGTCTGTGTTTTGTTGGCGCAGAAGGGTACGCTGGTTTTTAATCGTCTTGAAAGCCACGGCCGACCACTCTCTTCCGCCGACAAAGAAGTTGTCGGTCGTAGGTCCCAGGACTTGTACGATTTTTTCCACCAGCAAACAACCATGCAATTGACAATCACATAGATCCTAATGAGCCACGACAGGCTGATGGTAAGACCTGTGACTCGTGCTACGACAAGTCAGTCATGTCAGGACAGAGGAGGTTATCGGGGGTTTAATAGAGGATGGAGGGGTTCAACTTGAGGAGAATTAATTTAAAATGCAGCTGATTCATTACGTATTTGCTGACTTCGTTAGTGTCTGAGATGAAGTATGACGTTCGCCCCATATTCTGCGGCTCAGAAAACAGGATAAAAATATGTCGCGCTGTGTAATCTTGACGTGCGTTTTGTTTGAGCGGCCATGCGGTGTTACTTAAAACTCTTCACCACCGGAAAATGCGAACACCACCCAAATGCAAGAGGCAAAGAACCTCATGAGCCCCCGCAGATGCGGGGGCTCATGAGGTTCTTTGCCTCTTGCTGACCATATTCACATCCGTGATGGGATCATTCGGTGTTGAATTTGCTCTGCTTTCAATGACACAATTTTGAGTCCACTGGCAGTGAAGGGGTTAATGTGTAACTACCTCCCCAACTCGCTCCTCCCCTGGCCAACTCATACACTTTATGTTAATGTCCTTGAACCGACGTCAGCGTCAGCATTCTGCGAACGAGGTATCCATGAGGGAACAATAAACAAAACAAACCGAACAAGATGAGGATTTCATCCCAAAGTCTACCTTGTAGTTTGGAGCTCACATGCGTTTTTCCCTTAGGAACACTGTTCCAGAGTTGTTCATATTTTTCAGCTTATCCTTTTGGTCCATTTCCCTCCTCTCTAAGCCAACCTCTGATCAACACACACGCCGGCGCAAACAAATAAAGACGGACACACGGCGCTTCCCGCCATTAGTACGCTCTGTGGGCTCGTGTAGCGACAGAATTCTGAAGAAGAAGAACAGCACGAGCAGCAAAATGACGTCACAATAAGCTTCACGTCATGGCATCGCTAGTCTCACGACGCCGTGTATGGAGTGACAAATTTGATGTTTGAAGTCGCTCATCCGAAAGGCACGCAGCCTCCACCAGGGCTGACTGTTTTCTTCCACACAGCCTCGGCCAGGGCTGACTGTTTGATGGGAGTATATAGTGGATCTAAAACTTGCACAAAATTAATGAATTAATTATTATTCAAAAGGTTGAAGGGGTACAACTCTGGATTACGAACGCATCCAATGTCTATTTCAAAGCTAGCTATATCCCAAATTCCAAGTGAATAAAACGAACGAAAATTACGGACTCAAATGTGGGTCAACCGACTTTCTATAACGGGCTTTCAAACTGAGAGAGAGAGAGAGAGAGAGAGAGAGAGAGAGAGAGAGAGAGAGAGAGAGAGAGAGAGAGAGAGCTTTGTGTTAATTTATGTATAACAATGACGTGTCTGGTGTTCTGCGTCACTTCAGCAACAATGTATAGAAACAGCAACAATGTGTTTATGTGTCTAGCGCTTTTACGTCACCGTCACAGTCTGAGGTCGGGAATTCTTCGTTTGGACATTTTTTTCTGCGATTTTTTTTTTTTTTTTTTTTACAAAAACATTAAATAGATACAACGCTGGTTAACGAACTCATCTAATGTCTTTCTCGAAACTAGCTGTATTCAAATTTTCGAATGAATACAACGCAAATTACGGACTCAAATGCGGGTCAACCGACTTTGTATAAACGGCATTTTTTTTTTTCCTTTTAATAAGTAATTCAATCTAAAAATCTGAAAAGTACCCCGAGATACAGTTTGAAGGAAGCATTCAATAAATTGTCAGACCTGTACGTACACAGATACAGGAAAAACTCGTGTCTACACACACACACACACACACACAGGGAGACGCAACCATCAGAGTGGGTTACCTAGCATTTCATGTGAAAATGGGTTCCCATATTTCTATTTATTCTAAGGCTCTGGAATTGATGCGAATGTTTAGAACTCACATTATAACTAAGCTCTATAACTTAAAATAAAATAGACATTTTCTAGAAACAGAGCCACTAGATGCCGAAAAAATGGGTTTCTGCCAATAAAGTGGGTGGGTGTCTCTCTCACACAAATGAAACTGGCATTACAGTCAAAATGGGTGTCTTCACAACAGTAGGCGTCTGTAATAAGGTCAAGTTCATGGAATACTTCTTTTTCACATTAATTTTTTTTTCCCAACTTAAATGTGTATGTGTGCTTTAACATTCTTTACATAGTATGGTGCAAAATTCAATAAACACTGGCCCGAAACCTTTCGATTATGATTTTTACAGAGGAAATCGTTTAAACATTGCTGCGTTTTGTCCTTTTGAAGCAAAACAGTTTATCATGGCATTGATGTGAGAATCAACATAATGTATTCTGGAAATTAAAGGACCTTTTTTGTGCGTTTTGGGGTACTCTGGAGTTTCAGACAAACAGCAACAGAGCATTTTGAATATTAACCCTTATCATTCGGAATACACCAGTGTGTGCAACTAGTGTAACTGAAATAGTCCAAGGGTTAGTGCCAGAATAGCTTGGTGCCTCTAGGCGCCAAGCTATTGTGGCACCACCCTTGAACTAAAGCCATTGGTCTATGTCCTCATCTGTAAGTACTGTAATGTAGCTTGCATAGAATTATGGCAGTGAACAGATTTGAAGCTATTTAGCCTCAGTATGACTATGATGCGGGTCAAAAAGTGTGGAAAAATATCAAAGATAGAAAAAGACCCAGACGAAGAAACGAACACTTAACTTATTCTACCCCAGCAAAATTTAAGATCCACCACGATAGTTCAAGGGTGATGCCAGAATAGCTTGGCACCTATGGGCACCAAGCTATTCTAGCATCACCCTTGAACTATCGTGGTGGATCTGTGTCCTGCACTGCAACGCAGTCTTCTGAAGACGACTTCAACATTTGGGCTTAACTTATTCTACCCCAGACACACCACAGCAAAATAAAGATCCACCATGATAGTTCAAGGGTGATGCCAGAATAGCTTGGTGCCTATGGGCGCCAAGCTATTCTGGCATCACCCTTGAACCATCATGGTGGATCCGTGTCCTGCACTGCAACGCAGTCTTCTCAAGACGACGTCAACATTTGGGGATTCCGATCTTGGGGTAGAACGAGTTAAAATGACAGAACAGAACACCGACATTAATTAACTAACTGACAACATAAGAAATCACTTGAAACTTCAGCCTTTATTTAACGTCTTTCGTCTCCAACAAACAACCAGCCATTCTTTCATTTGCAAAATGGTATGGCAGTACAACCAACCATTCTTCAGAGCATGGAATTACTCGTACTAAAAAAAAGAGGAAAACCCCTTTTCACTAGGGGGGTCCGGGGGCATGCGCCCCCCCCCCCCCCCCCCCCCGGAAAATTTTTTGAAAATTTACATTAAAATTTGTGCAATCTGGTGCATTTTAGAGAGAAACTGAGCAGTTAAACCACCTAAAAATCTTGCTTTTTTTTTCTTATTTTTGGGGTGCACTTTTCATTTTTTGTGTCAAAGGTTTAAAAGTTATACTAAAACAAAGTATTCAACAGAATATTTATATCCAAATGCTTATTCAAAATACATCTGAATGTCTTTCCATTTTTTTTAAAATTTGAGTTTAATTATATAATATATATACTTTCTTTAATAATCTCTGCTTAATCAGCTGTAAGTATGGATTCCTTTTATCTCTTATTTAATACTATGTACCATGGTCACTGAGCTGGAGAAAGGTTATATAGATTTTTCAACATAATTTCATCAAACTTTACTGGGAAAAAAATACATTGTAATAAATTTATTCACCATCATGAGTAATATTTCCAATGGCACTGCTTTTAGCTTTCTTGTGTTTCGCTGTAGACACGTGAGCATCAAGTGCTACGCGGCCGCGTAGTTAATATCAACTCTGCGCAGTTCGCGGCAATACGCCTGCCCACAGGCCCGGCACACTGAGCGCGGAGCTCGTCGTTTACGCTTTTCTCGAGCCAAGTCCATCTCCAAATATTCTTGGCTCCAGAATCGTCTGACGTCTATTCTGTCTCCGCGTTTAAGTATTTTCTCTTCGCCGTATTTTGACCAGACTACGACTCCACTGAAGACCGGAAGTGACCTGTGCGAGCTAAAGCTAACGCCTCGCTCAATTTTCAATACGCGATTTGGGGATATCCGCCACATAAAGATCACGAAACACGGTATTGGAATAGTGACTTTACGATTTTGTTTTCGGCGGAAATTCGGCGGAATGGCAGCTTCATTTAAGCGGAAATCCGCCAAAAAGAGGAAAATTCCATGCTCTGATTCTTTCATTTGCAGAGTTTTTAAAATGGCATGCAGTATATTACAAAATGATCCCCCCCCCCCCCCAATAACACTCTTGTAATCAATTTTTACATTGTCAATGGTTTTCTTATCTTATTATATTGTCTTTTGTCCCCAGCCGGCTGTTTCGTTTTGCAAATCCAAAGGTTATACAGTATACAAAATGTGACCCTTTCTCACGAAACCAGTCTTAACTCGCAGCGAGCCAATCAGCACTACACGCAATAATATGTGGTGGGGGGGTCAATCTGGGGCATTTTCACTTTTTGGGAGAAATGTATTCTACATACACCAAAGTATCGTATGGTTAAAATCTTTATCACGAAAAATGCCATTAAATAGGTAAAAAATGATTTTAAAAGTCTGCCCTTGGCCCCAATTATGCTGCACACAGAAACTTCACAGGCTGTTTTCTCAAAATGGCCGCCGGAGGCTTTAACAACTTTAAACACTTAAGAACAGCTTTTACAATTTTTGCACTACAGCATACAGTCATATATCACAGTAATCAGCAAACACTGTAGTTTTCATAAATGCATATATGTCAAAACATGCAAAATGCGAGTTCTTAAGACTGATTTTGTGAGAGAGAGGGTCACAAATGATCCAGGCGTCCATCAGATTTAAAAAAAAAAAAAAAAAAAAAAAAAAAAGCAGGCTATACATGCTGAAACCACCCCAATAATAACACTGATGTAATAAATCTGTATGAAATCGAAAATGCTGCGAGTGGCGGCTCAATTCATTTCTTTTGTAACTTTTTCAGTCTGTTGCGGACGTAATCCTTAATGTTTGTCCAGCGCCTATGTCTAAGTGCAGGTTCCAGCGCCATTGCATACTGTATCTCGGCCTTTCCAGGAAGTTTGTTCATGACGAGGTGTGTCTTGAAACGAGTTTGAACAGCTTTCTCTTCAGCTTCCCCCCATGGTTTTCTTGTAAATCTAGCTTTCCTTCGAACAGGAGCCGACGCAGTACTGTCATCATCAAAACTATCTAGATTGTCATCAGGCTCTGGACGTCTTTTCTCCGCCATGCTCATCGATTCCTGTGTTGCTGACTTGCTACTTGCTTCATTCACAGGTGCTGTTCCCCCCGAGACCTCTCTGCCAGTTTCTGATGCGTCTTCATTGTCAAAGTCAATCTCTTCATCATCGCCCAGCTCAGCTCTAATGCAACTCTCAAAATCTGTCATCCCATTGTTAACTGACAGAAGAATCTTTGCCACTTTTGCCTTTTGAAGGACGTCTTGAGGTTGGCGGTAGATATGGCGATGTATCCGAATATCATGGCCAAGGAAATCTGCCAGCTGATCCTGGTCTAACTCCGAGATGGCCATTGACTGAGCCAAAGTTGCAACCTGTTTCCGCAACTGAGTAAATGTGAACATGGCTGGGTATGACACCCCTGCTTCTAGGGCATGGGCCTTCAGAACATCATGGCCTCTGTAAGGCCTCTGACCAGAAGGTGTGGCAAAGATGTACTGGGAATCAGCGAGAGCTGGCACCGATTGCCTCATTTGAAGGATTCTGTCCACAGTTGTCATCATCTTCTTCGTCAGCAAAACGGGAACACTCCTATTAAACTTGCCTCTGATTTCCACTCGCTGAAAATGATTCACCATTTTCTTCTCAACCTCTGTGAGACCTTTCAAGATATCTTGATTGGTGATCGATCCAATCTTAGCATTCTGGAAGTCTGACACCTTCATTCTCTGAACTTCTCCCCCTCGTTTTCGGTTGAAAAGTGATACAGCACAAAGAGTTGCTTTAACCACTGTCGGATAATCTTCCGAAACCATCCTTGTCTCAAGAAGCTGTTGGACCTTCCTCACATCTTCACATGATGGGATCAGCTTGGGTTTGTTCATGGTCATTTTCCCGACCGACTGGGCTGCTGTAGCGGACACACAATCATACCAGTCCCCGTCGAAGACGGAGTCAAACCGCTGCGCCTCAGAGAGCTCCTGTCGCCACCTGTCGTCTGAACCCTGTCCAAGCTGTTTGGATGCCTGTGACTGTTTGATCTGTGAACACTTTTTCAAAGCATGGCCTATGCGCATTGCGAGATTGCCTTTTTTGAACTGATGTGTGTCCTCATCAAAATCTGCTAGCTCTTTTACAGCCAGGACAACATGATCAAAGCTAGCTGAATTGATCACAGCATTTAAACTTGCGATTTTCATTTCTGACCTCACTCTGATAATCTTCAACAGTCTCCCTAACTCCCGCATCCTGGAGCTGATTTGTCCAGCCGTGTGTTCTTCAATGTCCCTGCGGTCAAATAATCTCTTTCCATACTCAAGAAGCAAGGGGTCAGTTCTGATGAGACGGCTTATCTCATCATCTCTCTGGGTAGCCAAGACCTTGTGGTAGAAGGAAAATTCAACGTCTAAGGGTATTGGAAGCATGAGCCGACCACGGCGAGCGGCGTCCCCTCGCCGAGTGATCTGAAACCCTCCTGGCTTCTGACAGCAACGTTTTGAGTGTACAGAGATCAGCTTTTTTTGATAGAGCCCTTTGCAATGGCTACAGGCGAGAAGGTCGTCTGCCTTACTAGTTTTGGTGCGATACTTAGGAATCAAACATCCGGATTTGTTTTCAAGAACAGCAACGTTATGCATGTAATCACCCTCATCTTGTAGTCTGATCCATGCTCGACGTCTCTGCTTGGTCCCTTTTTTCATCGACAAAATTTTAGCAACGTCAGCCTCATCTGCATGGACATCTTGTAAGTGCGTGCTCATTTTCAAGACAAGCTTGCCACACAATTTGCATGCATGTTTCTTGTCCCATTTGTACTTTCCTTTCCCTCTCTGCGACACGTGCACACCCGTTTCTTCTGTAAGTGCTCTTTCCCCACTCTTTCCAGCATCATGTTCCTCCTGCCTATCCACATTCTCATTGCCACCCCCTAACGCACACTGCACCTTGCTGGTACTAGCGTCACCAACACCTGGCCACCCCAAACCTGCCACTTTGATGAAATCTAACATAGTCGATACAATACTGTCTATGTCCGAGATCCCAGCAATTGATGCTGACACACCCTCTGAATCCGGTGAGCTCGAGCCAGGAACAAACTCCTCGTCATCACTGCCCTCGTATTGCGATGCGCTGGCACTGCTCTCAGTCTCGGGTCCATCCCAGGCGCCATTTGCCAACTGGAGAAAGAAAGAAAGAAAGATTAAAACCAAAGCTGCCTTAGAAACAGAAACAGCCCAATTTTGGTTTAAAGGGGCCTTGCACAAGAATAAAAAGAGTAATCCCGTGTATGACCGATTTACATATGTGTGACCTCGGTGACGAGGGCTGGCTTCTGCAGCAGTCAAAATCCACGTTTTCTGAAAATGCAAGCAGTTTTCACACATTTGTCAACCCTGCGTGACCCTTTGAGAGAGGTCACTCAAATTGGCATGTTTAAAAAGGTCTTGCCACAAAGTATCCTTGGGCCAAGCTTGAAGAATGTGGCTTGAATAGTCTCCGAGAAAATGCCACCGTTAACTCATTCTACCCCCAGACACACCACAGCAGGATAACAGGGGTGGGATTCTAGTAAGAAAGAAAACGCGGAAAATCAAACGACATTGGTGGGGGGTGGGTGGGTGGGTGGGTGGGGGGGTGGGGGGGTGGTTTCATGTCCTTCATTTTCAGCGGCCGAAAAATCAAACGACAGGGGGAGGGGGGGGGGGGGGATAGGCACGCGTGTCCACCGTTCGCCAAAGTATCCAAAAACCGACACGGGGAGCGAGACCAAACACACCCGAAAATGGACTTTGTTATGACACTCCTGATCTGCAGTATAAAAATGGAATGTGCGTACCAGTTTATGTTCAGATGCACACTAAACGGCACTCTGTCTTGGACAATATCCTTTTTCACCGCCATTTTCCACTGCGACCTAAAGCTACCGGAAGTGTCGGGCGATAGTGAACCAAACTGCATACAAATCCAACCCATTTGAGATTTTTTTGCCATTTAAGAAGATTTTTTTTTTTTTTTCTCGTCTTTTTTGTTGTTATTAGACGCGGAAAATAAATATGCTTCAGCGGAATTGTGAAAGAATTTCCACGGAAATCCGCGGAAACGCGGAAGAATCCCACCCTGGGATAAGGATCGACCATGATAGTTCAAAGGTGATGCCAGAACAGCTTGGCGCCTACGGGCGCCAAGCTATTCTGGCACCACCCTTGAACTATCATGGTCGATCTGTGTCCTGCGCTGCAATGCGGTCTTGAGAGGACAGGGGCAAAATTTAAGGATTTTGGTGTTGGGGTAGAATGATTTAAAGTTTACCATGGACGACGGACGGACGACCAGTGGCCCAGAACATAAACTCACTTTTGCTTCGCACGCACGCCAGCCAATAAAATGAAGATGATCATAGAATCACTTTACTTACCAGTTTGTAATTGGGGGCATTCCGCTGCCGTCCATGCACCCTCCTACCAGACGCACCCTCTGTGGCAGAGGCTGGGGGGCCATGATTCTGCAGCATAGATCCTGATGGGTTTGGACATCCTGCTGCCATCCGGCGCTGGGTGTGTGCCAGAAAGTCCTGAGCCGGTGTGACCAAAATGGTGTTGCTGAGAACATGTCCAATACAACCATGTAAACCAACTGACATTTTGAATCAGATTGATTGTACATTGCTTAACGTCCCGACAGCCACTAGGCTTTCTCAGGACGTGCCTGCACTGCTTGTGAAAAAAAACCCACCTAAACAGAACATTGCCATGTATGTCGCCTGCCGGTCAAATACGTTAACTCATTCTACCCCAACACCAAAATCCTTAAATTTTGCCCCTGTCCTCTCAAGACTGCATTGCAGTGCAGGGCACAGATCGACCATGATAGTTCAAGGGAGATGCCAGAATAGCTTGGCGCCCGTAGGCGCCAAGCTATTCTGGCATCACCCTTGAACTATCATGGTGGATCCTTATCCTGCCGTGGTGTGTCTGGGGTAGAATGAGTTAAATAAACCTAACACATGGGGCCAAGACATAAAGCTAAGACCATTTAGCAACACACATCCAATATCAAGAGCTACAGGCAGTGCAGACAGTAGGGAGAGTTTTAAAAAGGCAAATTTATACAGGTGAATGGACAAAGGGTAGACAGAAACACATGCATGCCCCAGAATTGAGAGAAAAACCCACCCTGTGGGGCTGACCAGGGTGACCCTGAGAACTAAAAACTGGCAATACAGTAAAAAGCGATACTTCAGTTGCACATTCCTAAACGAGACCTGTTTGTGGACGTTCGTTCTTCGAATCGCGAGGCAGTTTTGCGAACGAGGATTGAAATCTGGCGCCATTTTTGTTTTTAAAAAAAAAAAAAGTCAACTGATAGTTACTGTGCATGCATGTGGCAAGTTAACACGTCAGAAAAAAAAAAAAAAAAAAGAAAGAAGAAACAAAATCGCGTGGCAGATTGACCTTGTAATGGGGTTATTGAACGAATTCCTTTCATTGAAGAAGAAAGCTTTTGTTAAAATCGTGGGGTTCTATTATCATTTACTACAAGACTCAACGGTCAGGCCCGGCCGGTGCGGCCGAAGACACGTTTGAAAGCAGACGCCTTATTTTTCTGGGCCAAACGGGTACGGGGATTGGAGGCATCTCTCAGTTAAATAACTGCACTGAACAAGTACATTTGGGCGTGCTCTTAACTAAGAAATATTGCATAAAATACCTCTGCAAATGCGAGAGAATGACCGGTGCGTCCGTTGGAGACGAAAGACGTTTAAGCAAGGGAAGGAACTCCGTTCATCGGTGTTGGACCAATCAAATTGATCTGAAAACACTCCGGCCGCTTCCGTGTCCACACACAGGCCCAGGGCATCCCTGAAACACAACGATGAAGTAAATCTGTTAAAATGGGCACATCGTATTTTGATATTTTTTTCTGAATTTTGAATGAAAGATAATACAGAAACAACCCTCAGAAAAAATGGGTTTCTGATCTGGCCACCCAAAATTTTACACCGACCCAGATTGCATAAGGATGGTAAAGAAAGTAACCCAGTTCAGTCATTTGGTGTACGCACACACACACACACACACACACACACACACACACACACACACACACACACACACACACACACACACGCACGCACGCACGCACGCACACACATACATATACACATACACACACACACACACACACACACACACACACACACACACACGGCGTTTCCCGCCAAATGTACGTTCAACATCGCCCCCGGCGTAGCTAGGCATGTCGTAATTTTTTCGTGTTACTTCACTGTCAGAGTCTGATGTGTTTGTCATTTGCATGCTATGGAACGTGCTCCAACCAGCCCCATCTCAAAGTCTACCGTATTTTCAATACGCTAGACACACAAAAAAACAACAACAAACAAACAAACAAAAACCAAATCACATATATGTTATCCAATTTTGCGATGTGACCTTGCCATTAAGTCCGGCGTAAAAGTTATCGAGGAACTCTCCGCTGAGAAGGAGACGCAGAAAATAGCACGATGCTCCGAAGTGGCGTAAAATGACGACATCATAGATGAGAAGTGTGGTAGGCACTGCGGGATAATGATGTCTTCATAAGTTTTGCGTCAAATGTGAAACTTTTAGCCTCAGTATGATATGGGTTAACTGGCGTTTCACATTTTGTAATATGACTATCGTGCACTGTTTACACGAAACTTTAGCCGCTTCAGACAAGACACAAGGGCGGTATGGTATTCTTCCTGATGAATGTCAGCGTCGCAGTTGTGACTTTACAGCTTTTACAAGTCCTGTACGCGAGAAAGCCTCTGTCCTGCCCGCCTCTCAAATGTTGCATTGTTTGAGGAGAAGACTGTATAATGGTTGAGGAAGAACACGAATGTTTTGCTCGTCTGTGTAGGACACAGTGACCTTGGTCTTTTGGGCACTGGCATTTGTTAAGAAAAAGAAGGTGTTCCCACTGACAGTTGGCCGCTGCTCATTAACAGACTTCATCACTTTAACTTGTGAGAAAAAAAATAACTTGTAACATGACGTTTTGCAGTGACTGCGCGATCACAAGTAATACGTGAACACTGACACCGAAGGACCTTTAAATTTACGAATATGTTGGAAATGTTGCTGTCACTTATGGAAATCTGACAAGGAGTGCCGCTAGTCTCTTCTCATCAGAGGCCAGCCACTCCTCAGATTGGACCATTTGCTGAGGATGCCATTTCAGGACGAGCAAGTAGCCCGGTCTTCAGGCCGGGGATGACAATACACGGTTGTTTGGGGCCACGTGTACTAAACTTATTGAGTAGTTGATCTGAACGATCAATTTTCTGTTTGCAGCTGAGCTTCTGTCAAGAAACGGGATATCCTTATTTTAGAAAGTTTGGAGCTCAAGGACATTGCGCACTATCCTTTGATCATTCTGCCCGAGGACCGAAATCCCCAAATTTTGAAGTTGCCCTCTGAAGGACAGTATTACAGTTCTAGAGACAGGTCGAGCGTGATAGTTCAAGGGTGGTGCCAGAATAGTTTGGCGCCTATGGGCGCCAAGCTATTCTGGCAACACCCTTGAACTATCATGCTCGACCCATGTCTTGCTGTGGTGTATCGGGGCTGAATGAGTTAAGGTATTTCTAGAAAAAAAGATATATATGGGCATTTTCCTATCAGTGTGTAAATAAGTCTTACTCGTTCCCAGATGAATTTCTTTTTCAGTCGGACCAGTAGTCGTCTTCAAAGTCCTTTCTTTCAGAGATTAACCCTGTTCAGTGCCGAGACAAATTGAAAACCGCCGACTGCAAGAGGTATAGATCCTCATGAGTCCCCGCAATTGCGAAGGCTCATGAGGATCTATGCCTCTTGCTGGCACCAGTTTGAATCCATGTTTCTAGGACATCTAGGGCTTGTTTGATGTTGAATTAATAAAGATTGTAGAAGCACAGTCTTAATTGGGTTAATTGCGCTATACGCTTGTAGGCTGTACCCAATCAACAACTTACAATTTTGTTTGGATTTTGACTAAGCTGTCTCAGACTTTCACTCTTTTAAAAAATGTTGAAATAAATGTTTTATCTTTGACAGTCCTCTGTTTTCAGGCACAGTTGTTTACATCACTTTCTTCAGTGATGTCATACAGCGTCATGCCTGAAGATGCCAGCTCCATTTTGTGCATGAATAAAGGGTAAGTGTTAAAATTTGTTGACACTAACTTTATTTATATATATAACGGAAGTAGTTTACAAATTTATTTACGGAAGGAGTTTACAAATGGCGGCCCAACTATCATTACTTTATATATATATATATATATATATATATATATATATATATATATATATATATATATATATATATATATATATATATATATATATATAATATATATATATATATATATATATATATATATATATATATATATATATATATATATATATATATATATATTAACAGGGACGTAGCGGGCCACTCCGGCGCTCCGGCGACCGCCGGAGTACTTTTTGGACAAAAAAAAAAAAAAAAAAAAAAAAAAAAGAGCGAGAGAGAGAGAGAGAGACTGAGAGAGCAAACCTGTCGTGGTGTCAAAACTTCGCAAGTGTATTTATGTTTACCAAAAATGGCATGTTTGCGCCAATAGCTCAGTGCACCACTTAGCAGTGGCTGGTAAACAGAAAAGTGTCAAAATCGCCGGCCTAAGAACGAAAGCTACTGGCCGAAGTGCATCAACACAACAGACTTATGCACCACTAGCTCCACCCATTTAGCAGAGGTAAAAAACGGAAATAAGGACATGAGGACATGACAAAAGCCGCACGCCGACTCAAAACGGTAACAGCCTCAAGTCATGACACATTAAACGAAGCAGAACAACCTCCCAATAAGAACTTGAACCAACTGGCATTGGAAATATCTTATTTCTACGCGCCACACCGCAACCAATACAAGGTCCCCCCCACCCCCCCCCCCCCCCCCCCCGGCCCCCACAACCGGCGGGGAAAAGAAAACGGAATGAACCAGAAACAGAAAAACCGCCAGACTTTTGAACTATGAAATCATCATAGGACCAGCACACAAATGGGCGGGGAAAAAAAGAAGTGAATACATGAGGACGAAAAACCTCCCACACTGACTTTCAAAAAATCCTACTAGCCGCATTCATCTTCTCCAATGGACTGAACTCTTACGATATTCTTTAAATGGGTCTACTTCATGGGCCTTTGCAGAGACAAGGGAGCCGGCAAGGAAACAACTAGAATACCTCTTCGTATACTTTAAAGAGGGCAGATACAGCAAAGCTTTGTACGCCTACGACATCATTGATCAACGGGCGCTCGTATACTTAGATGGAACCCCGAAACACCACAGACAACGACGGAATTGTCCCACCAACAATCAAAACTAAGGCCGGACACGACATGAAAAGAACACACTACCACTCTCCACTAGCCTTTCCAAGTTATAGTGTGAGCGAGAGTACATCCTCTTGAAGAATACAAAATAAACCACAAAACAAACTACCATAAAACCTAACAACAAAGGTTTACTCAGTCAACAATAAGAATACAAAATAAACCACAAAACAAACTACCATAAAACCTAACAACAAAGGTTTACTCAGTCAACAAAAACAAAAGGGTCAGCACGCTGATGAAGGCAGCCCTTAGCCAATAAAGGCTTAAACATGCCCAAAATACACCTGACAGCTAACTCAAAACGTGACTGATTTGTGAATTGTCATATGGGTATACGGCTGGTCACATCAAGCCATCAAACAGTGGTGTGCGATGTACCAAAAAAAAAGAAAAAAAAAGATCACGTATGCACGAGGCTCGATTGAACCACGTCCAAAAGTCTAAAACTGACTCACTCAACTTGATTCGTGTTGCCAACAACTTTAATTTTTGCTTCTGCAGCACGCAGGCAAACAGTTTTTAGGACATTTTCTGAGCTGGATGTGTCAAGAAACCAATCATAAATCAGTCCCTCGAGTAAAGCATCTTTCTGTCAGAATTCAAATCAGCCGTTGTCAAACCTCTCCTGAAAAAGTCGAATCTTGACCCCAACAAGCTAAAGAACTATCTCCCCGTTTCAAACCTACCCTTTCTCTCCAAAGTTCTTGAGAGAGTCGTTCTGACATAGGTCACTAAATATCTACAGTCAAACAATCTCGTCCATCCACTTCAGTCTGCTTAACGTGCTAGGCACAGTACTGAAACTGCTCTCCTATGTGTCGTTAATGGCCTAGTATAGTGAGTAAGTGCCTATGATGAAAACCTGAGCTCAGTTCGTGCCCTGTTAGACCTATCAGCTGCGTTTGACACCATTGACCACTCCATCTTGCTCCAGCGTCTAGAAAACTACTTTGGTATTTCTGGTAAGTTCTACTCTTATCTGTCTTCCCGTCAGATTAACGTCTCTGTCAAGAAAGCTCTTCACTTCTGAAGCTGCTGCGCTAGAGTTTGAGGTCCCCCAGGGCTCTGTCCTGGGCCCCATTCTATTTACGCTGTACACTCAGCCTCTGTCTCAGGTTATCGCATCGCATTTAACCGATCATCACATGTATGCGGATGATACACAACTTCCGAAATCTGCATCTCAAACAGCTCCAGTCAGGCTATTTCAGATGTTCAGAACTGTATCTCAGATATTAAGTCCTGGATTTGTGAAAATAAACTCCAGTTAAACGAGGGCAAGACAGAAGCTCTTCTTATCGGTGCCTCTCGACTGCTGCCCAATTCTCCTGACTCTATGCGCATTTGTGACGCACCTATTCAATTTTCTGATTCAGTTCGCAATCTTGGCGTTTTTCTTGATAAAGATCTTCAAATGAAGGACCATGTAAATCATGTCTGCAAAATTGCTTTTCTGGAATTAAGACGTATCAGTTCTATCCATCATTACCTCACCACTGAATCTGCCACCAAACTGGTCGTCTTTTTAGTCTTGTCCCGCATTGATTACTGCAATTGATTACTTAGCTGGCCTCCCTCAGTCTCTCATTCAGAAATTGCAGTGAGTTCAGAATTGTGCTGCACGTCTTATCGTCCGCGCCTCACAGCATCAGCCCATCACTCCTATCATGAGACAACTTCATTGGCTGCCAGTCAAACAACGAGTCTCGTACAAAATCGCCTGTCTGTGCTACAAAACTATTAACTACTCTACCCCTGCCTATCTCGCTGATCTTCTTCAACTGTACACTCCCTCCCACTCCCTCTGTTCAAGTAGTGACACGGCGCGCCTTCTCAGAGTCCCTCTCTGCAAACAGACGTGACCGTTGTTTTGCGCTCGTTGGACCTCAGTGTTGTCTGGAACTCTCTACCCATAGATATTATACATTCTCCCTCATTCACTGCCTTTAAATCTGCCCTTAAGACCCAGCTGTTCGATACCCCAATGTAGCTCGCGCGCAGTTCTTCGTCAGTGGCCGTTATGTACCTGTGTGTTTGTCTGTGTGTGTGCGTGTGTATTGCAGAATCCTTTGTTTCTCTGGCTTTAAGACCCCCTCCACTCCCACTCTTTATTTGTAAAGCGCTAAGAGCTTATTTTAGTATAAGCGCTATATAAGTAGCCATTATTATTATTATTAAGAACCAATGTGCTTCAAAAATCCCGTGCAA
The DNA here is from genome assembly GCA_036245525.1 of Semisulcospira habei. Lineage (NCBI taxonomy): Eukaryota > Metazoa > Mollusca > Gastropoda > Semisulcospiridae > Semisulcospira > Semisulcospira habei. Next base: position 66,736,865 of record BTPG01000006.1, read on the forward strand.
CACAAACGTCTGCTGTCAAAGTTGATTCAGGACTGGATGCAAAGCTTTTGTGATGAACATTTTTTCATGGATTATATCTCTTTTTAAAATTTTGTTTCCCAAGTCTCATCTACAACAAACGATCTTCAACTCTGACATGTTGTAATCTTCTAACTACAGAAAGGCGAGTTTGTTCACTAATTGATTGGTTTCCCCATGACTACATGAAGGATTTAAACAATTGTGACATTTCCCAAGTCTTGATTCCAAGCCAGCATATCATAGGTAAGTCTGTCTTTGGATGTGAATGTTGTTTCTTTAAAATAGAGTTAACATTTTAGTATCAATACATAAGCGTCTGGTCGCCATCGTCCCTCAAATAGTTTCCGACTTTCCGAAACCGCCGGACTACTTTTCTCATGCCCGCTACGTCCCTGATATATATATATATATATATATATATATATATATATATATATATATATATATATATATATATATATATATATATATATATATATATATATATATATATATATATATAAAGTAATGATAGTTGGGCCGCCATTATATATATATATATATATATATATATATATATATATATATATATATATATATATATATATATATATATATATATAATATATATATATATATATATATATATATATATATATATATATATATATATATATGTATATATATATATATGCTCGGCATCCTGTCTCGGAAGACAATGGAGTATGCGCTTGCTGGGTCAGTCACTGGAGTGACCTCTCCAGTGCGTAAGCCTGGGCGAAGTGTATGGAGATCCTGGGATGCCCAGTCGTCAAGATCCCCCTCTCGGCCTCGCTGATGTATCCAAAGGAATGCAAAGCAGTACGTTTGGCACCAGTTTGGTTGCAGGAGCTGCCAGAACAGTGCGTGAATACAGGCAGCTGTCTGCCTTCGGGGCTCCACTCCTGATTTGAAGGGTTTACTCCCCCACATTTGGCCGTTGGATCCAACCTGATCTCCTCCGTCCTCTAGCCGTTGGCTGTCAGAAACAGCTCATCCGCCTAGTGGTGCAATGTGAACACCACCCCCTCACGTGGTTTAGCCCACCAGCTGAGATGGTTTGCCAGGGTGTGGCGCTTGGAGCCAGCACGTGAGAGATTAAGGAGATGGATGAGGACCAGTGATGCCCGTCCGTCCTATGTAGGACGCAGCTGCCGAACAGCAAAGGTGCTACCTCTATCCAGAGCCCCCTACACCCCATATATATATATATATATTATACTATATCATGGTGTCATTTTTCGCCAGAACATACAAGAATTGCTATCGGTGAGTCTTCTGGCCTAAATAATCTTAGTGACGTAAGCGCAGGATGTCAGGCTTGAGGTACTTGTCTCCTCGATATTGACGCCTGAGCATTTGGCGGATATTGACGCCTGAGCAATTGGCGGACTACGAACACCGGCGAATACAGATCTATGTGTTTGTAGGTGGCGTCAAATGATGTGTTCGCAGCCGCGTAGCACAGCACAGCATACCTTAGAAAGTGCTTCGAACCCCGAGGCTGGTCATCTGGAAAAATGAAAAATTCATGTAGGAAAATAAAGTGATATAATAACCTTCATTGACGAAATACGGTCTGCGTGAGATGGCACTGAACTGATTAAACGCCATATTGTATCTTTCGATTATGGGTGGAGTCCAGACCAAGGGAGTGAATGCTATGCGTGTAAAATGCGAGGAAACTCATCATACTAATGAGAGAAAAAAAATGCTTCGAAGAAATATGTGTTGGTTATGCTCGTATCTTTCATGGCTGATGATTCATATAAATTATGTGAGTTGGACCTCAAGCTGCTCTATTCAGTAAGATCCAAAGTCACAGACAACAAATGCCTTTCTGTATATGTAGGACCGACCTTGACCCGAGCGGAGTTCAAGTCCAAGGTCAAATTTTTGTCCTACCTAAACCGCCATCGCTATGAGCTTGACACGCTAACCTAGACGGTGACGGAGGAGCTGCAGATGTATACGTCACTCATCCGGGTCTTCATCACGTGGCTCTACTCAGCCATTACGGAGGCCCAATCTGCGTTCGAGTCATTTGGAGAAGTTTGGTCGCATATCAAGAGGTATGGGGAAGAAAAAAATCTCATTACTGAAAGAAATCTAATTGAGTTTAACACCGTTCGAGACGAGCTGCATTCGGATACGCGGTCCGGATGCAGCACGTCTCGAATGACGGTTATCCCATGGCGCCCTGACACACTCAAACAAATATGAATATGATACTAGTTCAACAGATCGACCACGCTCTAGTTCAAAGGTGTTCAAAGCCAGAATAGCTTCAGGCTTGATGCCAAGAGGCGCCGCCAAGTTATTCCGGCACCATCCTTTTGTTCGCCAAAAGCGCCAAATGCCCGTGACTAAATATTTTGTCCTCAAGTCACGTGTATGTGTGTGTGTTCTTGGACCTTGCGGCTCTAGGAAATTCGTAACTGGTCCAAATGAAAGACCAGTACCTAAATTTAACCGAGTTTCCGTCTCGTCCTTCATGTTCCTTCAGATATTGTTTTAAAAGGAGGCCTGCGCGTCTTTCATCTTAATCCTCGAAATCCAGTGGACGCAGATTGTGTTACTAGATTTTTGGTTAATTCAACGCAAAACAGCCCCGATCATGCAAGGAACATACAA